>JARQWZ010003884.1:0-135797 GCA_033150135.1 Gobio occitaniae
ATTCAGCTGAAGATGATGTATACATCTCAATAATAATAAAAAAAGACCCTTATGACTGTATATTTATTTTATTTATTTGTTTTTTGGTCAACAAGCAAAATTCCATTTGCAATCATTTTACACAGCAAAGCATGAGACATACAGGTACATACATACAATTGTGTATATGCAAGCACACATACATAACCATAAAAAAAATTAAATAAAGTAATAAAAAAAATCAAGATGTGTACATTCTTATTGACCAAAGGTTTAAGCTGAAGCTAAAGCTTATTATGCCCTTAACTCCACACAAGCAGCACTAATTAACATTCATTTAATATGACAAATATAGGATATTCTCAATGTGTATTTGAAAGAACATGCATTATTATTATTATTATCACCATTACCACTACCATCATCACTACTACTATTATTATCATCATCACTATTCAGTATATCTTTTCATAACCAATCCTTTATAAAGTATTTTAAACTGTATTAATGAATTAGCCTTTTTTAATTAAACAGGGAAGCTATTCCAAAGCTGAACACCTTTACTTGATGGGCAGTTTCTTCTTAAATTAGTTCTACAATATGGTATATTAAACATATATGTCCCTCTAAGGTCGTAATTACTGTCTCTCAAGCTGAACAACCCATTCTCACTCCCAAGGCGTCAAAATCCGAAGCATGGTCAAGTGCCTTCCAAATCACATCGAAGACGCTAAAGTCACCCCTAGGCGTCACTATATTGACGTGCTGGTGCTCCATTTATTTCAGTTGTTTACCCAATGCGTCAGATCAAGACGCATGTTATTCTTTGCATTTGTAAAAGCAGACATGATTTTATTCATATTTTATTCATATTTAAAAGTTACTTTTATATTTTGGAGCTGCTAACCCAACTCCTACCCTAAACCTACCCATTTCTAAACAATATAAAACACATACCAGGCAAATACAAGTCACATCTATTTATTGCAAAAACTGACCAAAAACAGTAAAAAAGTATTAACTCATGTTGCATTCCAAGTCTTCTGAAGTCCCACGATGTCTTTATGTAAAGAACAGAGTTGATCTTAATGTTTTAATCGCTGAGATGATGATCCCGTAGCTCCGTTAACGCACTCATTCATATCTCATTCAAATAATACACACGCCTCTTTAGCATGACGCGATCGGTCACAAGACACACGAGAACCAATGACATTTTACAATCAAAGCTGACGTAATGACGCAATTGGTCACGAGGCATCCCAA
The DNA here is from genome assembly GCA_033150135.1 of Gobio occitaniae. NCBI lineage: Eukaryota > Metazoa > Chordata > Actinopteri > Cypriniformes > Gobionidae > Gobio > Gobio occitaniae. The sequence continues at coordinate 1,246 of JARQWZ010003884.1, forward strand.
TGCAATTTCACTATGAAAACTGGCGTAACGGGCGGCAATATTTGAAATGTAATGTGTTCGTGATCTTCTGCGGATGGAGACACTGATCGCTTTTGGGGATTCCTTCACACAAATCAATCGCTTGGCCTCGAATATTTGTACTTTTTGAATAAATTGTGCATGCAGTCGACTGTGCCTGTTATATCTGCGTTTTATACCACACAAATGGGTAGGTTTAGGGATGGAATGGGGTTGGGTTACATGTTAAAACGTGTCTAGATAGCGTAAATAAAATGATGCTGGCTGATTAAATTGAGAATCACAGTCCATCATGTCATAATGGCAAAATCATAACCCAATATATGATCATCATGACGATAACGTTCCCATGCCCAACGCATCTGTGTATGACGGCAAAGGTTTCTCATTGAAATGAATGTATGGAAAGCCAAGAGGGCCAAAAACATGTGAATTTTAACACGTATTTAACACGTATTTTACGCGTATTTAACACATATTTCACGACAACACAACCCATGTTAAATACGCGTGAAATACGTGTTAAATACGTGTGACGAATCAGCGCGTATTTCACGTGTATTTCACGTGTATTTCACGTGTTAAATACGCGTAAAATACACGTAAAATACGCGTTAAAATTCTATTTTATTTATCATCTAGGCTACATTTTCCATACCAACAAAGAAACAAAAAAGAGGACAAAATAAATAAGCTGATCTATAGCATGTTAAATGGTGGTAGCCTAGTCTATGAATGGGACACCCCTCTAAGCTCACAGAAATGGTTAGACCCAAGTCTTCAACAGCCAATGACACTGACCCGTTCAAACTGAATTTTAACGCGTTTTTTTTACGTGTATTTTACGCGTATTTTACGCGTATTTCACGTGTTAAATACGTGTGAAATATGCTCTGATTCGTCACACGTATTTAACACGTATTTCACATGTATTTAACACGTGAAATACGTGTTAAATACACGTAAAATACGTGTTAAATACGTGTTAAAATTCACGTGTTTTTGGCCCTCTTGGCTTTCGAAATGAATGGAGCACTCAGCGCGTCGATATAGTGACGCCTAGGGGTACCTTTAGCGTCTTTATTGGGACGCGGAAAGCACTTGACCATGCTTCAGACTTTGACGCATTGGGAGTGAGAATGGGTTGAGCTGAACATAACTATACAAGGACTGAGGGAGAGAGTGTTGTCTAGCCTTATACACAAGTTTAGTAGTGCACAAATCTACCAAGTCGTAGAATTTTTATGTTTTCAACTGTTTCAACACCATTATAAGGAGAATGTGTAATTATTCTGATGGCCTTTTTTGTAGTAGAAAAACTGGAGTAGTTCTAGATTTATATGTATTTTCCCAGATTTCTATTCCATATGTTTAATGGTCCAGGGTCACAAATAGAAGAAAGCTCTTAGAGATGAATTTTTTGGGCACAATAAATATTATTTCCCATGTCTCCAGATACCGCTAAAATGTGAATGATTTGTTTTTTGAATACTTCACCCAGTGCTGTTTGTTTTGCCCCTTAAATAACGTGACAGCCTAGAGTTGGTTTGGCAGCAATACTGCTCCTCTCTCTTCACAAATCTTGTCCATCCCTCTGTTCTCAGATATCCTCCTCTCTGACCGCCCACACTGGCACGGAGCAGTCTCCGTGTGCTCGAGCTTTACTTCCCTTCCATCTTTAATCTGATCTCCAGGGATTGCAGATTTCACACTGTCACACATGTGCCAGGAATTCCATCGCATCTCTATCTTTTACTTCAGTATAGAGGCTAAATAGAAAGAGAGCAGGAATGATGGGGTGAAGTCTTGCAGAGGCTGGAACCTGCTCTCATGTTAACTCATGACCGTTTTATACTGTGCAGCCCTGCATAAAAAAATGTTTTTGCGTGGGGAATGTGGCTAATATTGAAAAGTTCATAAATTCAGGGCACAGTGTTGTTGCAGCTGTGCCCTTTTACTGCTTACATACAGTATCTAATTGCTATTCAGGAGTCCAGTCTGATGGCATTTCATGTCTTGGGCTCAGTGATGTTGGATCCAGGATCAGAGGTCTACTTTAAAACAAGAATTACAAGCGAGTCGTTAAATGATTGATCATATATACACGCCGAAGGCTTTGCTACCGTGACTCCTGCCCACTTAGCAGCAACAGGTGCACATGAATTAATAATCTCACTAAACACTTGTGACTTCAGGCATATTAATTCACTTAGTTCATCAGGGCACGTTTATTTATATCCCCCCGCTCAAATGCCAGAGGTAAGAACGAGTTAGCCGAAGACTTTGAGAGTAAATGTCTTTTATTTGCAGTTCTGTGTGGAGGCATTGTGTAGAGTTTTAACTGAGGAGAAGAGCATGGAAAACACAAAACAACAGGGCGGAAACAACACCATCCACTATAATCAAACAACCACTTGAACAAATGCCAGGAAGTGATTCTTGGTGTCGAGTGAAAAAATATTGAACATTACTCAGTGGCTTTCTGCCGTTTGGCCAGTGTTTATGCACTCAAAGACACTCACTGCGTCTGTCTTCATTTTGAGCTGCTCCTCGTGCTCTGTGAGGACTGTTGTGGGATTTACAGCTCAGGAAACTCACACCCATATAAACCCAATGGCCGGAACCATGTCAAGGAACCAAGGAATTCAATTATTAAATTTAGGATTAAAAGCAATTTAAGAAATAAGCATGGTAAAAGTTTCAGTTTTATTGTAGTTATGAAGTAAACTACACTCAAAAAAATGATTTATGATGCTGTTCACTTTATTTAAGCAATTCATCTTGATTTAACACCATTATATTCGGTTTCTGGTTCAAATGTAATTGATTCATGTTAAACTGACTTAAAACCGTTACTCTTTGACATAACTTGATGTTTTCATTTTGAAATAACATGTTTCAATCAAGTAACCCAAAGAAATAAGACTTTCACTTCCCATCATGCTTTGCAAAGGAGCTGAATTCGGAGAGTAAATGTTTAAATAAAGTGCAATTTGATGCATTTTTAACAAGATGAGAAAATGGAGAGACTTTTTAATGCTTAATGTTTTGTTATGTTGGTATTTAAAAGTTTGTGTTGTGTTAGTGTTTTTGGAGGTTACCATTGTGGTGAAGTGTAGAGCATGTGCTTGGGGTGAGGACCTACTAATAACCATTAAAGTTGTTTTAATAATTTAAATCTACTCTGGGCGTGCCATGCTGTAACAAAACCATCTTCTGGCTAGCCAATAAAATCTTGTAAAAGGTTTTGTAAGTGCACTCAAAAGCTATTCTTTGAATTAATGTAATTAAAACATGGAAATGATTTCCATGTGATTAAATGGCTTTCTTTCAGCATTAAGCACTTTTGTTAGGCTAACTTAAATAAATTAGTTGGTCCAAAACATTGCAAATTAGTTGGGCTGACACTATTAAATGAAGCTGTGCCAAACCATAGTAAATAAGTTGAATCAACCTTAATAAATTAAGTTGACCCAACGTAAGTACATTCAATTTGAATAACTGAATTGCATAATGCTGAAATAAAGCAAGTTAATCATGTGGAAATACTTTCCATGATTTTTTTATGTTCATTCAAAGAGTTATTTTTTTGAGTGTATTTGCAAATAATATATATATATATTTTTTTATTTTTATTTTTTATTTTTTCACATTGGGCCTCATTCATGAAACACGAGCAGAACGAATTTTTGTGTAAATAGTTTGTAAAGCCACTCTTTGTAAAGTAATGCTGTGCATTATGGGATGAGGAAGTGTCTGTTGACAGTTTGCACTTTAGCATGGCAGCTCGCGGACAAACTTGGAGTAGTGAGGAGGGGCGGAGCCTCATAGAAATTTGGTCTGATGATCGTATTAGGTCCCAAGGGAGGACTCGTCCCCCTCAATGTCTACGGTGGTTACAGCCCTACAGCCACAGATCAACACCACCAGCGTTGTTGTTTTTTTGCATTTGCCGACTGTTTTGCTGAAGTCTGGCCATCTTCTCCTGGAGGTCTGACACCATGAGTTGTATGGAAGAAGGGTGACAAATAAATAATTGCCTCAAACAATTGCTCATTGGTCACTGCACTGGTCATGAGAGTCCTGATCAGAAAAAAACATAGCTGAAAAATCATTTTAAAATGGCTGAAATAATGGTTTATGTGGCATATCTAAGTAAAAGTGACATGTTAAGGCCAAGTATGGGTTACCATTTGGGAATTTGTCCTCTGCCTTTAACCAATCCAGGTTAGTGCACACACATTAGGAGTAGTGAGTAGTGGACACACAAACACCGCAAACCGTGGACACACACCTCAGTCATTTCCTGCCGGTATTGAGAATCGAACCCGCAACCTTCAGGTTACCAGTCTGACTTTAAAGGTGCAGTGTGTAGTATTTATGAGGATCTATTGGCAGAAATGCAGTATAATATGCATAACTATGTTTTCAGTGGTGTATAAAGACCGTTATGTGTTTATTACCTTAGAATGAGCCGTTTCTATCTACACACACCGCGGGTCCCTTACAGGGAAGCCGCCATTTTGTGTCATTGCGTGCCATTTTGTGTCATTTTGTCAGACCAGACATTTGATATTTAAACAGCATGGCGCTGGACGTGAACATGAGAACTGCGTCAGGCTGACACTAGCAGAACACACTTGCACCGGGTTTATGATAGAGCCCTTAATTTCTCTTTTAGGAAAACAGAACAAAAGTAGTGATGACTCATCCTGCACTGCACAGATTTGGTCCAATCAAATGCTCTCTACCATGAGAATGCCCCGCCCACTGACACAAAGTGCAACGGTAAGTATAAAATCATTGTTAAAGAGTTAGTTCACCCACAAGTGAACATTCTGTCATCACTTATTTACTCTCATGTCATTCTGTATACATTTGTTCTGATATTTTGAAGAATAATTTAACTGTTTTTGTTCACACAATGAAAGTCAGTGGAGTTTAAAGGTGCAGTGTGTAGTATTTATGAGGATCTATTGACAGAAATGCAGTATACTCTGTTCTCAGTGGTGTATAAAGACCGTTATGTTTTTATTACCTTAGAATGAGCCGTTTCCATCTACACACACCGCGGGTCCCTTACAGTGAAGCCGCCATTTTGTGCCGCCATGTTTCTACAGTGGCCCCAAAGGGACAAACTTCTCTACAGAGCGCTAGTCACTCTCTACTGTCTCAGACGACGACATCTTTGTCCTGTGTGGGCCACCGTAGCTTCTCTATGTGCTTTGAAAGGGAGGGGTGAGCGGTGGGTGATTGCAATTCACAACCTCACCACTAGATGCCGCTAAAACTCACACACTGCACCTTTAAGGCTGATTTATACTCATACACTACGTCGTAGGTTGTGTGTAGCGCTGTGATTGGTCTGCTAGAACCCCTCCCTCAGGCATGTGTAATTGCACGTTGACGCGGACAATGGCGCAGAAGTATAAATGTAAAGTGACATGTAGCCTACGGCGCAAAGGCTTCGGTGTAGGTCTGACGCAGAAGGATAAGTCAGGAGGAGGGAGAGCATTATCACATTTGGCTCTCTGGAACAGCCTTCCTGATAATGTTCCCGGCTCAGACTCACTCTCACAGTTCTCTCCTATAAAATGTTTGTCCTTATAAAAGAGACCACTTTTTCAAAGTTTTGTTGGAACATCTGATAAAAAGAGAGGGATTAAACAAAACAAAGTTTCTGATGTTTCTGTGCACTTGCCAGGTTGCCGAGTTTAGAAAAGCCTATTAGTTTACCAATAGTTGCCTGTTTTCCAAACAGTAAATGATCTACCTAAAGATAATCATCACTTTTTTGACAATGGTAGCCTATATATTACACCTCAGTTATCTTTTCTTATTTATTATTCATTGTAAGATAAGTTTTATTAGGCCTTAAATGGGACCACATGAAGTACAACATAAGCTTTCGTAAAAAAATAACACAAACAAGTCTTTGATCCGTTTCTTAAGCTCGGAGGAAAAACCTAAGAACTCGAAGTTTTGATGTGAGTGACTTGCTTTTTTTGCGCTGCTTTATTGGAGAAATCTAACAGAGTGAATACTGTTGATCTTGTGGTGGAAACTCTGTCACTCTGTGTAGAAGTTCTTGTTGTGATCTGATCAGAGCGGCTGAAGTTGTTTTAATGGTGGCAGTGCTGCATTGTAGATTATTGTTACATGCCTAGAGAAAACTACCAACTTATCAAAACTGTCTGAAGGTTATATTTTATAAGTATATGTGTGAGAAATGAGAAACGCTGATGGTAATGACAGTTATCTCCGGTGCAATGCGAGGTGCTACGAGCAATCACAATTATCCGGGACACTTTCCACAGTACTGTAAATGATTCTAGTGTACCAACAGCTCACACTGACGGCTCTCTCAAATACTAACTTTTGACTATTGCCATTTATATCTTATCCATTCATATAATTCAGCAACAAACTGAGATGCTCTGTGTATTTTGACACCTTTCTATCAGAACCAGCATTAACTTCTTGAGCAGTTTGAGCTACATTTGGACTTTCTATTCATCAAAGAATCCTGATAAAACTTTCCACAAAAATATGAACTGTTTTCAGCTTTGATGATAAATGTTTCTTGAGCAGCAAATCAGCATCGGTATGATTTCTGAAGGATCATGTGACACTGAAGACTGGATTAATGTCTAATAGGGGTGTAACGGTACTCAAAAGTGACGGTTCGGTATGGGTTCGGTACAGCAGTTTTACAAAATTGCTTTTTATTTATTTTATTAAATAGTGGTTTAGTGAAAAAAAGTGTCTGTCCTAAAGGTTTATTGTAAACTATATATAGGGAGCCCTTACTTGCACATTAATATTAATCAGAGCCCAAACTAATAGCCTAAATTCAGTTGCTATTTATTTTTAGATATAATAATTAACACTCAAATAAACATTGTGTGCAAACACGTAAACTTCACATAAGGCAGTTTTTGCAATAACTTCTAAATCTAATCAAAAAAAAGTTTTTTCTCCAATTCGTTGTTGAAATATAATAATTTATACACAGTGGCTGTCATTTTCATGACAGGTTTATTTAACATGAAATAATTAAGACATCACTAACAGGTTCAGTGGAATATAATGAATATATAGGCTAATATATTGCATATATTTAGTGAAAGAGTTGATTTTTCTCTAGTGAATAAAATTCTGTGGACACTGAACGACTGCCTGAGGTAAATGTGATGCTACATTGTTAAGTTTACAGCAGTTTTATTGACGTCTTTCCACCGTTGAGACACAAGTTGTGACAAGTTGTGACAAGTTTTGACGTATCCTCAACATACCTTCAGATGTTCATTCATGTTTATTCTTTAGGAAGAGATGATCGATCGCTTTCACAGATGATCGCGTTCACGTGTGTTGCGCGGCCGCTTGAACTGTGATCAGTGATCAGTCACGCCAAAACGGTAATTCATTGTTTGAATTTTTGTGATAAAATGAATGAATACTTAACATGTTCGTGTGGGAACTCGGAATGAAGTGTTCGCGCTTAAATCAAGCTGACTGTTAACTGTTAAAGATTGTATTTGGAAACTGAAAGCCCTGTACCGAAACGGTTCGGTACGAAATACATGTACTGTTACACCCCTAATGTCTAAAATGTATAAATTCGATTTTAAAACTAAAAATAGAAAAGAGTTATAAATAGCAGTTAGGCTATATTTAACAATATTACTGATTTTACTATATTTGGTTGAATAAATGCAGCATTGGTGAGCAAGAACTTTTACATACACACACTGTAAAAAAAATCCCCGTAAAATTTACGGTAAAAAACCGGCAGCTGTGGTTGCCAGAACTTTACCGTAAAAAATACGGCAGTAACGTTTTAGGTTTTTAGGGACAGCACCATATAATTTAAAGGTTTATAATGTAATAATTACGGTTTAAAAAGGTTTTCTTTTACAGTTCAAAACCATATAATTTAAAGGTTTATATTGTAATGATTATTTTTACACTGTAAACAATTTACGGTAAAAAAAACACATATTTCATTAACTGAAATAATGTTAAATTACCAACCTATTGAAATACTAATATCTGTTATGTACCTTTGATATATACGGACAACCACCAATCACAGTGGAGATGAGAATCATGTGATGAATCAAAGCCCATCACAAGCAGCTTTTAAGAGGACAAAACTAATATATAGAAGGTGCTCAGTGTCATTCACACAAACACTAAACACCATCATGGTAAAAAGCATTAAATTTAAAAAATGCAATAAACATTAATTTAAGAACATCAGATGTAACATGATGTAACCCTTGTTAAAATATGACACAAATAAGAATAAATAGTTTAAAAGCTGCATGAATAAGTTTGAAAGTCAAGTAATTCATTTAATGTAAGTTAATTCATCAGAGTTAAAAATGTAAAAAATGTTAATACAACAATTTAATGTTTAAGATTAAAAGTATGTGGACAGAAAATTCATGTCGCTGCCCCTTTAAGAAACCAGTGACGCTAGACGCGGTACTTTTACTGTGCGTTCACACCAAACGCGAATTGAGCGTCTGGCACGAGTGATTTCAATGTTAAGTCAATGGAAAGGCGCGTTGACGCCCGTCTGGAGGTCTCGCGGCGCGAAGGACGCGAATCCGCCTCATTCGCGCATCCAGTTCGCGCGAATGGCGCGAATTGGACGCGAATTGAGCGTCTTGCGCGATACGTGCGTTACACGCGAATGGTGCTTTTGTGCATTCACGCGTTTGAAGCGAATTCGCGTCTGACGCCCGAGTTGAAAAATTTGAACTTTGGCGTCAATTCGCGCCGCGTTAACCAATCAGGAGCCTGCTTGCTGCAGTCACGTGGTAAAGTGACGTGTATGAGAAACCCTGCATAACTTAAAAATAGTACTATTGTTTCACAAAATGTAGTTTTAAGACTTTTTCAGGTGGGAATGTAGTTGTTTAAAGCTCAAATCTGTGGTTTATTTATAAAGAGAGCGCCTATTTAAAAAAATTGTCTTGTGTTTTTGGAGTTGTGAGATCCAGGCGATCACCGGGCAATCACTGCTCATAACCCCAGCGAAGGCAGCCTTTCCTCGGCCAGTCCTTCTGCCGTCTGCCGCTGGCTCTGATGTCCTGTAGTGGTTCGTTTTGTGTAGATCTAACGGGCGATCTTTGCTCTCATGAATCTATAATTTGTTGTCTGCCAAATCGTTTTGACTGAGGGCAAAGAGAAGTTTCACAACTTTATATTTTAAGGATATTTAAACATACATGCAGTGAAGATAATGTAGGAGTTGCCTGGACCACATTTGTGTGGCTATTAATGCTTAATATTTTTAATGAAAATGAAAAGAGGCAGAGTGCTGTTTTATGACATATTTCTCCTGGATTGCCTTGAATGCGCGTCAATTTCGCTTCCAGCGCTCGATTTCTACGCGCGTCCAATTCTCGGCTGACGCGCGAATGCATTCAAAATGTTCGCGCGTGAAACTAGACGCGGTAGACGCGATTTTGACGCTCAATTCGCGTTTGGTGTGAACGCAGCATTAGTGACGCTGCAGCAGAGGCCTGAGTGAGAGAGAAGAGGAGAAATCGGAGAGAACGCGCTGTGTTTAATAAGCAGAGAAAAGAGTGTAAAAGTTGATTTTGCAGTTGAAAAACATAACTTACCTGGTCGGGAACTGACAGGGATTTTATGAGAACTAAGCCACACCGGTTTTGGTGAGTTTGAGTTGTTTTTTTTCTCACATTTTGTCGTGTTGTGTATATATTTTTTTCTCTGGCGGAGAGCTAACTTTAAAAATGAAGCTGTTTACAAAGAAAAGCTTTGCCATAAACTGTTTACCAGTTAATATTTTGGGTTCATGAAAACTGTGAATGTTATAAATGTGAATGTATGTTTTGTAAATGGAAGATGTGTGCGTTAGTTGTGTGGAAATGGTGCTGTGAGTTAAAAGAGACGGCTCCGCTGCCATCTTAGAGGAGAAAAAGCACCTTAGCAGTAGCACTACAACTTAGAGACTGTGAAACATTTGTGTAATTTGAGGATTTAAAAAGAGATTTATCGTGCTTATGACCTGTTACACAGGTCAGGTTTTTTTGCTTGGTTTGAGGCTTGGTCGGAGCGAGGATTGGCCTGCAGTGTGCGGGTGTGCACATGCACAGACGGGATTCAAGATGGCGAGCCAGACCCAGACTTTCAACTCATCTTCTCCATCGCATCAGTAAGGAAATCTCCTGCGCATTGTGACTCGCTGCCAGAGTGGTAGGAGTATCAGGAACTGTTTTTTGAACTGAACTGGAAACTGATTTGACTTATTTTTGGACTGAATCGAACTGAAACTTTTCATCGAACTGAATAATTGAACTCACTTTTGGACTTGAACTTGAGTTTAAGGTGTCATACTTTTATTTTCATATTGAGTTCATATATTTGAATGTGATTTGAAACGCTTGTGGTCCACTTTGATTTGATTGTGTAAACTGAAGGTATTTTCTTACCTGTAAAAGAAAGGGAAAGGAGTTAACTCGGGAAGAAAAATAGAAATTCTAAATAGGTGTAACCTAGTAAAGACCGGTCTAACTTAGATTAGCCCGACTAAAATAACTTAGGTGAACTAAAGAACAAAAGAGAGTGAAATACCTTTTCATTTATTTTATTTACCTCAATATTAAGAACCTGCAGGGTATATTTTTGTTTTGTTTTGTTTTGCATACTGTATATTCTATGTGTGTTTTGCATTCAGTAAATTGCCGGCCTTTTGTATTTAAAGCAACGGTCTCTGGTCTAATTATTTTTTGCTTCCCACTCCTTAGAACCTAGAACTGGTCCAGTGGCGCAGTAAGTGGTGTGATACCGGTGCTACATAACACCCTAATGTACATAACTGATTAATAAAAAAAAAGAAGAAACATAGTTATTGCAATGAAAATACATCAAATGCGAAGTGTCACGCTGGGAATTCTGGGAATGTCAATTTACGGGTTTTCACTGTAAATAACACAATGACTTGTTCTTTTTCACTTCCAAAAACTGTAAATTTAACGGTATTTTACTGTAAAATTAAATGATATGTAAGGTTAGATCTATTACAGTTATTCACCGTATATAGTACGGATACTTTCTGTTAATCAATTAACTGTTTTTCACCGTAGCATTTTTACAGTAAAATACCGTTAAAATCACAATCATTTTTTACAGTGCAGACCGATACACACACATATTCTTCAGGAACCCGGTAGCATTGCTCCACTTGGATCACTGGTTATCTTCCATGTGTGCTTGTGCCATTCTCCTCTCCCCAGCAGATCCTGAATCACACACACAAGATCACATATAACAACACACACATGCCGCCTCATCATCTGGATTTGCATTCTTCGTGACATGATCCACTCGTTTCTGTTCATCTTCCTCCCCTGGGATTTTGACAGTAGTGATGTGGATTGGTTGCCGACTGCTCATTTTGGGTGTCCTTGGTTTCCCCCCTGACAGTCTGGATTAGAGGAACCCTCTCATGTCAGCTCTGGAGGGAGAGACAGTCTTTGGACATCTTCAGGGACGCTTCATTCAGGGACAGACACACAGACCACCCTGCCCTTGACGCGAGCATTTCTCTCCAGCACACACTGTCTCTGCAGGCATGCATGAGGCTCACTAACAAAAGCAGAGTTTGCTTTCACACACTGCTGCTCATGTCCTTTATTTCCCTTCTTCTGGACGTTTCCTTATCATATTCCTGTCACCATATGGCCATATTCACCATATTCAGATGGTCACTTTATAGATAGGATGAGACCTTACCATGCTCCTCTCTATATACCCTATTCATTAACAACATATTTCACTTAATTCTGTGCCATAGTTATTACATTGATTAATAATAGATAGTTAGCTAATATGTGTGCTTTGTATATGTGCATTTCTGAAATGCATAACATGTACAAATCAATTTAAATTGTAATGTAGATGCATTTTCTGTGAAGCTGCTTTGAAATGATATGTATTGTGAAAAGCGCAATACAAATAAATTTGAATTGAATTCAATTACTTTGTTTGCTCTGGATGCAAAATTAGAAAGCTACTGTGAAAGGTTAGACTTTTTTTGGTTATTGGTGCACTTTTATTTAATAACAATAATAATTAAAGATGACCTATTACACTTTTTTTGAGCTTTTGAGTCATTTTAAAAGGAGTTATTCTCTATATCAGTAAACATTGTTTCTGAAATCCCTGGAATGGCTTTAATCTTGAGTTTTATTCTGCAAACATACACATCACAACATTCTTCATTTAACTCTTTCCCTGCCGGTGTTTTTGAAAAAAGTTGCTAGCCAGCGCCAGCATTTTTGATCATTTTAACAAAAGTTTCATGGCCCCCAGAATATTATGTTGTATGAATATCTGAACATGCAATACATCAAATAGAGACAAGAACAGACCCTCTGTTTTAAACAAACAAAAAAGTTTTTTTCTAGCTTCATGCGTTCTTTTTTATCAACACTCGAATGTGAGCAAGTTTCATAAAAAAGCAACATTTTAAGCAAAACATTTTTTTTGTCAAAGACTAAGTCCAGATGGGATTCAAAACAGTGATCAAAACACAGATCAACACCCCCAAAGCTTCACAGTCCTATCGCTCGTCCTGGGTCAACATCTCATTCAGAACCATTAGGCAGTTTTGATTTATATGCGGTTTAATGTTGATCATCGTGCATTTTATATATGCATATGCTTACATAAGCTATCGCTTGTTTCTGCCTCCTCTTCGCCTGTGTTTTGATCAGGAGATTCAGTAATCTTTCAGAAGATGCGTAATAGCCCCCCTTAGCACCCCCCCACCGTATAACAGTGAAAACACTGTAACCCCTCAATGGCTGGGAAGCGTTATATAAATGAATGAAAATTCTATCAATGTTTGGGAAAGAGATAAATAATTCCTGCCCAATTATGCAAAAAAGGGGCGAGGCCTGGTTAGTACAGTGGCCCAGTAGTGCACAACACAACGAAATATAAAAAGCAAACATAAGTTCACAACGAAAACAAGCCACAACACAACGAAAAAGCCACAACACAAATAAATCAAGCCACAACACAACGGAAACAAGCCACAACACAACAAAAAAGCCACAACACAACAAAATCAAGCCACAACACAACGATAAAGCCACAACAGAAATAAATCAAGCCACAACACAACGGAAACAAGCCACAACACAATGAAAAAGCCACAACACAACGGAAAACCCACAACACAACAAAATCAAGCCACAACACAACAAAATCAAGCCACAACACAACAAAATCAAGCCACAACACAACGAAAAAGCCACAACACAACAAAATCAAGCCACAACACAACAAAATCAAGTCACAACACAACGAAAAAGCCACAACACAACAAAATCAAGCCACAACACAACGAAAAAGCCACAACACAACGGAAAACCCACAACACAACTAAATCAAGCCACAACACAACAAAATCAAGCCACAACACAACAAAATCAAGCCACAACACAACGAAAAAGCCACAACACAACAAAATCAAGCCACAACACAACGAAAAAGCCACAACAGAAATAAATCAAGCCACAACACAACGAAAAAGCCACAACAGAAATAAATCAAGCCACAACACAACGGAAACAAGCCACAACACAACGAAAAAGCCACAACACCACAAAATCAAGCCACAACACAACGGAAATGCTCCTAACCACTCGGGGGCACTCGGAGCACTGTAAAGTTGCCACTGTTCTATAGAGTCTGCAATCTTACAAAGAATTAATACCACAATTAGTTTTAACAGTATGTAGGCTAACCATTGTTTATCTATATGAAATATTAATTTAAAATCACCTACATGCATTATAGCTGCATATTTATGCTCGAGAATGCATTGACCCGATACCACGGCGCTAAGGGATGGTCTGCCAATTCCACCAATTGTTTGAAACGTATAATTTGTATGAATTAAAATTACTTTTAACATTTAAAAACAGACATGTTAAAATTCCACAGCTTTATTGTATTTGTAAAATTGACTTAATAATGCACAACACAACATTGGAATTTGAAAAAAAAAACAAAAAAAGTTAATTTAATTCAGACAAATTATGTTTCAACTTGGTGGATTTGGCAGACGCTCCCTTAGTGCCGAGGCAGCGGGTTAAAGCGTTCTTGAGTATAAATATGCAGCTATTATGCACGTAAGTGATTTTTTATTGATATTTCATGTCGATATACAACTGCACACTTAAACCTGATTGTAGTGTTTAAATATTTGTAAGATTGGCGAATCTATATAGAACAATGCCAGGAAAACTAACTTTACCGAACTCCGAGAGTCCCCTAGTGGTCGGGAGCATTTCCGTTGTGTTGTGGCTATTTCGTTGTGTTGTGGACTTTTCGTTGTGTTGTGGACTTTCCGTTGTGTTGTGGATTTTTCGTTGTGTTGTGGATTTTTCGTTGTGTTGTGGACTTTCCGTTGTGTTGTGGACTTTTCGTTGTGTTGTGGACTTTCCGTTGTGTTGTGGATTTTTCGTTGTGTTGTGGATTTTTCGTTGTGTTGTGGCTTGATTTCGTTGTGTTGTGTCTTGATTTCGTTGTGTTGTGGTTTCATTCCGTTGTGTTGTGGATTTATTTCGTTGTGTTGTGAACTTATGTATGCTTTTTAAATTTCGTTGTGTTGTGCACTACTGGGCCACCGTAGGTTAGTGATCAGTGTGTTTGACTAGAAGCAGAGCTGTGTCGACCGATCGGTGTGTGACATCAAAGTACAGCAAGAGCGAATCGAAAGATACGGATCTAATCGCTATCGCTGCACTTTGATGTCACACACCGATCGTTCTGCAGCGTCGCGTCAAGTCGAACACACCTAGTGTGTTTAAACATCAACCTGTGCAAGGCTGATGTCATGTGACGCCTAGAAATTAGATTTTCTGACTCTTACCAATAATTATTTCAACATTACCCCATTACCCATAAATGGATGGCCAGTATTAAAATCAATAAATATAATTGGTACATATAAATAGGTATCACAACTTTATAATGTACAGTGTAGACATTTATATTGAAATATTAACTTAACTGAGTGTTGGTGATGGCAAATGTGATAAAACTAGCAATTAGGAATAAGAGCATGCAAAATTAAATATATATTTTTTTTTAACAATCTCTCTAAATGAAAACCTGAAATATTGTCTGATAATCGATGTGGTACAGATATGTTGTGCATAGGAAACCTGTATCACACTTAAAAAAATGCTGGGTTGAACATGGACTAACCCAGAACATGGATAGATGCACTTTTATGATGATAGATGCACTTTTATGATGGACAGATGCACTTTTATGATGGATAGATGCATTTTTATGATGAAAAGATGCACTTTTATGATGATAGATGCACTTTTATGATGGACAGATGCACTTTTATGATGGACAGATGCACTTTTATGATGGACAGATGCACTTTTATGATGGATAGATGCACTTTTATGATGATAGATGCACTTTTATGATGGACAGATGCACTTTTATAATGGATAGATGCACTTTTATGATGGATAGATGCACTTTTATGATGATAGATGCACTTTTATGATGGACAGATGCACTTTTATGATGGATAGATGCATTTTTATGATGAAAAGATGCACTTTTATGATGATAGATGCACTTTTATGATGGATTGATGCTCTTTTATATTGATAGATGCACTTTTATAATGGATAGATTCACTTTTATAATGGATAGATGCACTTTTATGATGGATAGATTCACTTTTATAATGGATAGATTCACTTTTATAATGGATAGATGCACTTTTATAATGGATAGATTCACTTTTATAATGGATAGATGCACTTTTATGATGGATAGATGCACTTTTATAATGGATAGATTCACTTTTATGATGGATAGATGCACTTTTATGATGGATAGATGCATTTTTATAATGGATAGATGCCCTTTTATGATGGATAGATGCACTTTTATGATGGATAGATGCACTTTTATGATGGATAGATGCACTTTTATGATGGATAGATTCACTTTTATGATGGATAGATGCACTTTTATAATGGATAGATGCACTTTTATGATGGATAGATGCACTTTTATGATGGATAGATGCACTTTTATGATGGATAGATGCACTTTTATGATGGATAGATTCACTTTTATAATGGATAGATTCACTTTTATGATGGATAGATGCACTTTTATGATGGATAGATGCATTTTTATAATGGATAGATGCCCTTTTATGATGGATAGATGCACTCACTTTTATGATGGATAGATGCACTTTTATGATGGATAGATGCACTTTTATGATGGATAGATGCATTTTTATGATGGATAGATGCACTTTTATGATGGATAGATGCATTTTTATGATGGATAGATGCACTTTTATGATGGATAGATGCACTTTTATGGTGATAGATGCCCTTTTATGATGGATAGATGCACTTTTATGATGATAGATGCACTTTTATGATGGATAGATGCATTTTTATAATGGATAGATGCATTTTTATAATGGATAGATGCCCTTTTATGATGGATAGATGCACTTTTATGATGGATAGATGCACTTTTATGATGGATAGATGCACTTTTATAATGGATAGATGCACTTTTATGATGGATAGATGCACTTTTATGATGATAGATTCACTTTTATGATGATAGATGCACTTTTATGATGATAGATGCACTTTTATGATGGATAGATGCACTTTTATGATGGATAGATGCATTTTTATAATGGATAGATGCACTTTTATGATGATAGATGCACTTTTATGATGATAGATGCACTTTTATGATGGATAGATGCACTTTTATAATGGATAGATTAACTTTTATAATGGATAGATTCACTTTTATAATGGATAGATGCATTTTTATAATGGATAGATTCACTTTTATGATAGATAGATGCATTTTTATGATGGATAGATGCACTTTTATGATGGATAGATGCACTTTTATGATGGATAGATGCACTTTTATGATGGATAGATGCATTTTTATGATGGATAGATGCATTTTTATGATGGATAGATTCACTTTTATAATGGACAGATGCACTTTTATGATGGATAGATGCACTTTTATGATGGATAGATTCACTTTTATAATGGATAGATGCACTTTTATGATGGATAGATGCACTTTTATGATGGATAGATGCACTTTTATAATGGATAGATGCACTTTTATGATGGATAGATGCACTTTTATAATGGATAGATGCACTTTTATGATGGATAGATGCATTTTTATGATGGATAGATTCACTTTTATAATGGATAGATGCACTTTTATGATGGATAGATGCACTTTTATGATGGATAGATGCACTTTTATGATGGATAGATGCACTTTTATGATGGATAGATGCATTTTTATGATGGATAGATTCACTTTTATAATGGACAGATGCACTTTTATGATGGATAGATGCACTTTTATGATGGATAGATGCATTTTTATAATGGATAGATTCACTTTTATAATGGATAGATTCACTTTTATAATGGATAGATGCACTTTTATGATGGATAGATGCACTTTTATGATGGATAGATGCACTTTTATGATGGATAGATGCACTTTTATGATGGATAGATGCACTTTTATGATGATAGATGCCCTTTTATGATGGATAGATGCACTTTTATGATGATAGATGCACTTTTATGATGGATAGATGCATTTTTATAATGGATAGATGCCCTTTTATGATGGATAGATGCACTTTTATGATGATAGATGCACTTTTATGATGATAGATGCACTTTTATAATGGATAGATGCACTTTTATAATGGATAGATGCATTTTTATAATGGATAGATGCACTTTTATGATGGATAGATGCACTTTTATGATGATAGATGCACTTTTATGATGATAGATGCACTTTTATAATGGATAGATGCACTTTTATGATGGATAGATGCATTTTTATAATGGATAGATGCACTTTTATGATGGATAGATGCACATTTATGATGATAGATGCACTTTTATGATGATAGATGCACTTTTATGATGGATAGATGCATTTTTATAATGGATAGATGCATTTTTATAATGGATAGATGCCCTTTTATGATGATAGATGCCCTTTTATGATGGATAGATGCACTTTTATGATGATAGATGCACTTTTATAATGGATAGATGCACTTTTATGATGGATAGATGCATTTTTATAATGGATAGATGCACTTTTATGATGGATAGATGCACATTTATGATGATAGATGCACTTTTATGATGATAGATGCACTTTTATGATGATAGATGCACTTTTATGATGATAGATGCACTTTTATGATGGATAGATGCATTTTTATAATGGATAGATGCATTTTTATAATGGATAGATGCCCTTTTATGATGATAGATGCCTGTAACGTTCTCTGTTCGTGTGGGTGTAGGAAGGAAGAAGACGGGGTCGGCTTACTGGGACTGCTCTCTTTAATTTTCACCTTTTCTCAAATTCACACGCACGAGGGCGATTTAACTCAAAACATTCACTCTGACTCTGCACGTCAGTCTCAAACTCAGTTTCTCTCAAATTCAGTATCTCTCTTAGTCTCTGGCAGTGAGGTGTCTGGTCGCAGTCCCAGTCTCGATCTCTCTCAGCTCTCTCTCTCTACTGCGCGGCTTTTACGGTCTCTCCACGCCAATCACTGGAATCAGACACAGGTGTTAGTGATCTGCACTTGACCTACTTACTCACCGCTCGTCTCCGTCTTTGCTCGCTCCCGCTACAGACCTCGCAGAACCACGCCCCCTCCGCCACATACCCCCACCGCCCGCACCAGGCCGGGGAGCCATCCGGCCTGCAGCCTCCCCCCCCCCCCCCCCTCCTGGAGAGGAAGTCAGCCACAACCATCTGAGCACCCGGCCTGTGGATCACCTTGAATTTAAAAGGCTGTAAAGCTAGATACCAACGGGTGATCCGGGCGTTGGTATCTTTCATGCGGTGGAGCCACTGCAAGGGGGCGTGGTCCGAACAGAGGGTGAACTCCCGGCCCAGGAGGTAATAGCGGAGGGTGAGAACGGCCCACCTGATCGCCAGGCACTCCTTTTCAATGGTGCTGTACACCGCCTCTCTCTTAGAGAGCTTGCGGCTGATGTACAGCACCGGCCGCTCTTCGCCCCCCACCTCCTGGGTCAGGACTGCGCCCAGCCCCCTGTCCGAGGCGTCGGTCTGTAGAGAAAAAGGGAGAGAGAAATCAGGAGCTTGTAAGAGCGGCCCACCACACAGAGCAGCCTTTATCTGGGTGAAAGCCTGCTGGCACCGCTCCGTCCACTGAACTGTATCTGGTACCTCTTTTTTAGTTAGATCAGTCAGCGGGCTAGCGAGGTCCGAATACTTAGGTACAAACCTTCTATAATATCCCGCTAGCCCCAGGAACTGTCTAACCTCCTTTTTGGTCTTAGGCCGTGGGCAGGTTGCAATGGCTGCAGTCTTATCAATTTGGGGACGCACCTGTCCATGACCCAAGTGGAAGCCCAGATATCTTACTTCCACCCGCCCAACTGCACACTTCTTTGGGTTTGCCGTGAGCCCCGCCCTTCTCAGCGACTTCAGGACAGCGCGCAGGTGCTGCATATGCCGCTGCCAGTCCGCACTGTAGATGATAATATCATCCAAGTACGCAGCAGCATATGCAGCATGCGGCCGGAGAATCCTGTCCATCAGGCGCTGGAAGGTCGCGGGAGCCCCAAACAAGCCGAAAGGAAGGGTGACAAATTGGTGTAATCCAAACGGCGTGGTGAAAGCGGTCTTTTCTTTGGACATTGGCGACAAGGGGATCTGCCAATATCCCTTGGTTAAGTCCAGCGTCGAATAAAAACGAGCGGTTCCTAGCCGATCAAGCAATTCGTCGATCCTTGGCATTGGGTACGCATCAAACTTCGACACCGCGTTCACTTTTCTATAGTCCACACAGAACCGAACCGAGCCGTCAGGTTTTGGGACCAAAACTATCGGGCTCGCCCAGTCGCTGTTGGACTCCTCTATTACCCCCATATCCAACATAGCCTCTAATTCGGCCTGAACAATTTTTTTCTTGTGTTCAGGTAAACGATAGGGCCGGCTGCGAACTACCACGCCCGGCTCTGTCTCAACATGGTGTTGAATGAGGTCCGTGCGACCAGGGAGGGGCGAGAACACGTCAGCAAACTCTGCTTGTATTGTTTTAACGTCAGTGAGCTGCGACGGCGAGAGATGATCCCCCCCCGGGGCCAGAGCGAGTGATTGAGGCTTTTGAATCGCCTCCGGCCCGAGATCATCCTCTCCACTCACCACCGTCGCAAGCAACACTGACTCCGCCTCTGACCATTTCTTTAAAAGGTTGAGGTGGTATATTTGACGTGCTCCGTCCCTATCTGAGCGTATTACCTCATAGTTGAGATCACCAACTCGCCGTGTGACCACAAACGGTCCTTGCCACTTTGCGAGTAATTTTGAAGTGGAAGTAGGGAGTAATACAAGCACCTTGTCTCCCGGTGCAAATTGACGAAGTCTAGCCCCTCTGTTGTACAGCTGTCTCTGTTTGTCCTGAGCCTGTAACAAATTCTCCATTGATAGCCGCCCCAAAGTGTGGAGTTTTGTTCTCAGTTCCAGGACATACTGGATTTCATTTTTACTCGCGGAAGGTCCGTCCTCCCAAGCCTCCTTAAGGACATCAAGCACCCCCCGAGGCTGACGTCCATAAAGAAGCTCGAAGGGGGAAAACCCCGTGGAGGCTTGCGGGACCTCGCGAACAGCAAACAACAGAGGTTCTAGCCACTTATCCCAATTTTTGGCGTCCTCGTGAACGAACTTACGAATCATGGATTTCAACGTGCGATTAAATCGTTCCACCAAACCATCTGTTTGTGGGTGATAAACGCTGGTGCGGATCGATTTAATGCCCAATAATTCATAAAGTTCGCGAATCGTTCGTGACATGAACGCCGTGCCTTGATCGGTGAGAATCTCTTTCGGGATTCCCACCCGGGAGATCAAAGAAAACAGAGCGCTCGCAACACTTTTCGCTGAAATAGTGCGGAGCGGGACTGCTTCCGGGTATCGCGTTGCATAGTCCACCAAGACCAATGCAAAGCGATGCCCGCGTGCTGACCGTTCTAATGGCCCGATGAGGTCCATACCAATTCTCTCGAAGGGGACCTGCACTAAAGGGAGTGGGCACAATGGTGCTTTTGGGGTGGCCGGCGGGTTCACCAACTGACATTCACGACAAGACGCACACCATCTGCGTACATTCTCGTGAATGCCCGGCCAAAAGAAGCGGGCCATTAGACGGTTAAGGGTGGCCGTTTGCCCTAAATGCCCGGCCATTGGATTGGAATGAGCCGCCTGGAAAAGCATTTCCCGGCGGCTTTTAGGTATTAACAACTGGGTTGTATTCTGCTTTGTCTGGGCGTCTTGGGTCACCCGATACAACCTATCCTTTAAAATACAAAAATACGGATAAGAGATCGGCTGGTCAGGGTGGAGGAGGTGGCCGTCGATGGCACGGACCTGAGTGAACGCATTTTTGAGCGACTCATCCTGGGATTGTTCCAGGGGAAAATCATCGCGGTCTGTGAGAAGAGGTAACTCCAGACCGCTCTGTTCCCCTGGAACAGCTCCCAGAGGCCCCGAATCCACCTCCCCGACCTGCACAACCGACTCTTTCCGGTTTAACTGTTTAGCCCAAGAAGCACCCGCACATAAATGACCCAACAATTCATTAAACGCTGTCCAATTGGTCCCTAAAATTAGCGGATGCCGGAGGTGCGGGTTAACTGCGACCTCCACACTATGCTTTTGCCCCCTAAATAGAAAATCCACGGGCAGCAACGGATAATTCACCACTTCCCCGTGCACACACCTTACCGTAACCGTGCGGCCGGTACCCAAAGCCTCAGGCCGAATCAGGCTTTGGTGGATAGAGGTCTGGTTACAACCCGAATCCACCAACGCCTGATACGTACCCCCCTTGATACTCACTGGAATTAGGTACAGCCCAGCTTGATCGAGGGCAGCTTGTGGAGCATCGGGGATCCGGACCATTGTCCCGACCTCCATGACGGGACAGCGGTCGATAAAATGTCCCGGATCCCCGCAGCGCCAGCAAGCCGGCCCAGGCTTCCCCGCCGCCCTAGTGGCTGGAGGTAGGTCCCATGATTGGCGCGGAGAGAGCGCTGAGCCAGAGGGAAAGGCTGAGGGCTCCGAGACAGTTGTCGCTCCCCTCTGGAGCGACCGGGGAAAGGAAGCTGGATCGCTGGAACCGCCGGTCCTCCATCTTGGAGTTGGTCTGGGCGGTAAGACCCCACGCGACCTGGGAAGGGGAACAGGTTTGGGGAGAGAAGGGGAAGAGACAGCAGGAGAGGGAGAGAGAGAGAGAGAGGCGGATGGTAAGGGGTTGCCGACCCCGGGGCACGCCACCATGTGATCCTCCGCCAAGTGGATGGCCTGGGTTAACGACGTCGGGCGGTGGCACTGGACCCACTGCGCGGTCTTCTGCGGAAGCCGCGCGATGAACTGCTCCAGTACCACCCGGTCGATGATTCCCTCGACGTCGTCACCGGCGGCCATCAGCCACTTGCGGCATGAGTCCCGGAGCTGGTGCGCGAAGGCGAAGGGTCGGCCGGACTCGCCGAGGGTCAGGGTCCGGAACCGCTGTCGCTGTTCTTCTGGGCTCCGGCCGACCCTCTGTAGGACGGCGCGCTTCAGGTCTCCATAGTCCAGGAGATTCTGGACTGGCAGTTGGTGTGCGGCCACCTGCGCTTCTCCAGACAATAGCGGCAGGAGCCGCATTGACCAGTCCGACCGGGGCCACCCCCGGGACTCGGCGGACCTCTCGAAGAGGTCGATGAATGCTTCCGGATCATCCTCGGAGCCCATCTTCGAGAGGTGGATGTTGGCGGCCGAGTCGGTGGTAGGCAGGGGGGTGGCCGGAATCTCCCGGACCATCCAGCTCCGGAACAGCTCGCGGTCTTCATGCTGAGCGCGAATGAGGGCCTCGAAACGCTTATCCTGTTCGGCCCTCACGGCCAGCAGATCTTGGTGGGTCTCTTGGTGAAGACCAGCGAGCGATGCAACGAGATCCGCAAGCGGCGTCTTTGGCGGAGTCTGCATAGCGGCGGCACTCTTCTTCCTTCCCGGGTTTCGGCACCAGTGTAACGTTCTCTGTTCGTGTGGGTGTAGGAAGGAAGAAGACGGGGTCGGCTTACTGGGACTGCTCTCTTTAATTTTCACCTTTTCTCAAATTCACACGCACGAGGGCGATTTAACTCAAAACATTCACTCTGACTCTGCACGTCAGTCTCAAACTCAGTTTCTCTCAAATTCAGTATCTCTCTTAGTCTCTGGCAGTGAGGTGTCTGGTCGCAGTCCCAGTCTCGATCTCTCTCAGCTCTCTCTCTCTACTGCGCGGCTTTTACGGTCTCTCCACGCCAATCACTGGAATCAGACACAGGTGTTAGTGATCTGCACTTGACCTACTTACTCACCGCTCGTCTCCGTCTTTGCTCGCTCCCGCTACAGACCTCGCAGAACCACGCCCCCTCCGCCACAATGCCCTTTTATAATGGATAGATTCACTTTTATAATGGATAGATGCACTTTTATAATGGATAGATTCACTTTTATAATGGATAGATTCACTTTTATAATGGATAGATGCACTTTTATAATGGATAGATTCACTTTTATAATGGATAGATGCACTTTTATAATGGATAGATTCACTTTTATAATGGATAGATGCACTTTTATGATGGATAGATGCACTTTTATAATGGATAGATTCACTTTTATAATGGATAGATGCACTTTTATGATGGATAGATGCAATTTTATGATGGATAGATGCACTTTTATGATGGATAGATGCATTTTTATAATGGATAGATTCACTTTTTTAATGGATAGATTCACTTTTATGATGGATAGATGCACTTTTATAATGGATAGATTCACTTTTATAATGGATAGATGCACTTTTATGATGGATAGATGCACTTTTATGATGGATAGATGCACTTTTATGATGGATAGATGCACTTTTATGATGGATAGATTCACTTTTATAATGGATAGATTCACTTTTATGATGGATAGATGCACTTTTATGATGGATAGATGCATTTTTATAATGGATAGATGCCCTTTTATGATGGATAGATGCACTCACTTTTATGATGGATAGATGCACTTTTATGATGGATAGATGCACTTTTATGATGGATAGATGCATTTTTATGATGGATAGATGCACTTTTATGATGGATAGATGCATTTTTATGATGGATAGATGCACTTTTATGATGGATAGATGCACTTTTATGGTGATAGATGCCCTTTTATGATGGATAGATGCACTTTTATGATGATAGATGCACTTTTATGATGGATAGATGCATTTTTATAATGGATAGATGCATTTTTATAATGGATAGATGCCCTTTTATGATGGATAGATGCACTTTTATGATGGATAGATGCACTTTTATGATGGATAGATGCACTTTTATAATGGATAGATGCACTTTTATGATGGATAGATGCACTTTTATGATGATAGATTCACTTTTATGATGATAGATGCACTTTTATGATGATAGATGCACTTTTATGATGGATAGATGCACTTTTATGATGGATAGATGCATTTTTATAATGGATAGATGCACTTTTATGATGATAGATGCACTTTTATGATGATAGATGCACTTTTATGATGGATAGATGCACTTTTATAATGGATAGATTAACTTTTATAATGGATAGATTCACTTTTATAATGGATAGATGCATTTTTATAATGGATAGATTCACTTTTATGATAGATAGATGCATTTTTATGATGGATAGATGCACTTTTATGATGGATAGATGCACTTTTATGATGGATAGATGCACTTTTATGATGGATAGATGCATTTTTATAATGGATAGATGCACTTTTATGATGGATAGATGCACTTTTATGATGATAGATGCACTTTTATGATGATAGATGCACTTTTATAATGGATAGATGCACTTTTATGATGGATAGATGCATTTTTATAATGGATAGATGCACTTTTATGATGGATAGATGCACATTTATGATGATAGATGCACTTTTATGATGATAGATGCACTTTTATGATGGATAGATGCATTTTTATAATGGATAGATGCATTTTTATAATGGATAGATGCCCTTTTATGATGATAGATGCCCTTTTATGATGGATAGATGCACTTTTATGATGAT
Source organism: Gobio occitaniae (assembly GCA_033150135.1). NCBI lineage: Eukaryota > Metazoa > Chordata > Actinopteri > Cypriniformes > Gobionidae > Gobio > Gobio occitaniae. The sequence goes on from JARQWZ010003884.1 coordinate 26,531, forward strand.
AGATGCACTTTTATAATGGATAGATGCACTTTTATGATGGATAGATGCATTTTTATAATGGATAGATGCACTTTTATGATGGATAGATGCACATTTATGATGATAGATGCACTTTTATGATGATAGATGCACTTTTATGATGATAGATGCACTTTTATGATGATAGATGCACTTTTATGATGGATAGATGCATTTTTATAATGGATAGATGCATTTTTATAATGGATAGATGCCCTTTTATGATGATAGATGCCCTTTTATAATGGATAGATTCACTTTTATAATGGATAGATGCACTTTTATAATGGATAGATTCACTTTTATAATGGATAGATTGACTTTTATAATGGATAGATTCACTTTTATAATGGATAGATTCACTTTTATAATGGATAGATGCACTTTTATAATGGATAGATTCACTTTTATAATGGATAGATGCACTTTTATAATGGATAGATTCACTTTTATAATGGATAGATGCACTTTTATGATGGATAGATGCACTTTTATAATGGATAGATTCACTTTTATAATGGATAGATGCACTTTTATGATGGATAGATGCAATTTTATGATGGATAGATGCACTTTTATGATGGATAGATGCATTTTTATAATGGATAGATTCACTTTTTTAATGGATAGATTCACTTTTATGATGGATAGATGCACTTTTATAATGGATAGATTCACTTTTATAATGGATAGATGCACTTTTATGATGGATAGATGCATTTTTATGATGGATAGATGCACTTTTATGATGGATAGATGCTTTTTTATAATGGATAGATGCACTTTTATGATGGATAGTTTCACTTTTATAATGGATAGATGCACTTTTATAATGGATAGATGCCCTTTTATGATGGATAGATGCATTTTTATAATGGATAGATTCACTTTTATAATGGATAGATGCCCTTTTATGATGGATAGATGCACTTTTATGATGGATAGATGCATTTTTATAATGGATAGATTCACTTTTATAATGGATAGATTCACTTTTATGATGGATAGATGCACTTTTATGATGGATAGATGCATTTTTATAATGGATAGATTCACTTTTATAATGGATAGATTCACTTTTATAATGGATAGATGCACTTTTATAATGGATAGATTCACTTTTATAATGGATAGATGCACTTTTATGATGGATAGATGCACTTTTATGATGGATAGATGCATTTTTATAATGGATAGATTCACTTTTATAATGGATAGATTCACTTTTATGATGGATAGATGCACTTTTATAATGGATAGATTCACTTTTATAATGGATAGATGCACTTTTATGATGGATAGATGCACTTTTATGATGGATAGATGCATTTTTATGATGGATAGATGCACTTTTATGATGGATAGATGCATTTTTATAATGGATAGATGCCCTTTTATGATGGATAGATGCACTTTTATGATGATAGATGCACTTTTATGATGGATAGATGCATTTTTATAATGGATAGATGCCCTTTTATGATGGATAGATGCACTTTTATGATGATAGATGCACTTTTATGATGGATAGATGCATTTTTATAATGGATAGATGCATTTTTATAATGGATAGATGCCCTTTTATAATGGATAGATGCCCTTTTATGATGGATAGATGCACTTTTATGATGGATAGATGCATTTTTATAATGGATAGATGCACTTTTATGATGATAGATGCACTTTTATGATGATAGATGCACTTTTATGATGGATAGATGCATTTTTATAATGGATAAATGCATTTTTATAATGGATAGATGCCCTTTTATGATGATAGATGCCCTTTTATGATGGATAGATGCACTTTTATAATGGATAGATGCACTTTTATAATGGATAGATGCACTTTTATGATGGATAGATGCATTTTTATAATGGATAGATGCATTTTTATAATGGATAGATGCACTTTTATGATGGATAGATGCACTTTTATGATGGATAGATGCTCTTTTATAATGGATAGATGCATTTTTATAATGGATAGATGCCCTTTTATGATGGATAGATGCACTTTTATGATGGATAGATGCACTTTGATAATGGATAGATGCACTTTTATGATGGATAGATGCACTTTTATGATGGATAGATGCACTTTTATGATGGATAGATGCACTTTTATAATGGATAGATGCACTTTTATGATGGATAGATGCACTTTTATGATGGATAGATGCACTTTTATGATGGATAGATGCACTTTTATGATGGATAGATGCACTTTTATGATGGATAGATGCACTTTTATAATGGATAGATGCACTTTTATGATGAACAGATTCACTTTTATGATTGATGGATGCACTTTTATGATGGATATATGCACTTTTATGATGGATAGATGCACTTTTATAATGGATAGATGCACTTATATGATGAATAGATGCATTTTTATAATGGATAGATGCACTTTTATGATGGATAGATGCACATTTATGATGATAGATGCACTTTTATGATGATAGATGCACTTTTATGATGGATAGATGCATTTTTATAATGGATAGATGCATTTTTATAATGGATAGATGCCCTTTTATGATGATAGATGCCCTTTTATGATGGATAGATGCACTTTTATGATGATAGATGCACTTTTATAATGGATAGATGCACTTTTATGATGGATAGATGCATTTTTATAATGGATAGATGCACTTTTATGATGGATAGATGCACATTTATGATGATAGATGCACTTTTATGATGATAGATGCACTTTTATGATGATAGATGCACTTTTATGATGATAGATGCACTTTTATGATGGATAGATGCATTTTTATAATGGATAGATGCATTTTTATAATGGATAGATGCCCTTTTATGATGATAGATGCCCTTTTATAATGGATAGATTCACTTTTATAATGGATAGATGCACTTTTATAATGGATAGATTCACTTTTATAATGGATAGATTGACTTTTATAATGGATAGATTCACTTTTATAATGGATAGATTCACTTTTATAATGGATAGATGCACTTTTATAATGGATAGATTCACTTTTATAATGGATAGATGCACTTTTATAATGGATAGATTCACTTTTATAATGGATAGATGCACTTTTATGATGGATAGATGCACTTTTATAATGGATAGATTCACTTTTATAATGGATAGATGCACTTTTATGATGGATAGATGCAATTTTATGATGGATAGATGCACTTTTATGATGGATAGATGCATTTTTATAATGGATAGATTCACTTTTTTAATGGATAGATTCACTTTTATGATGGATAGATGCACTTTTATAATGGATAGATTCACTTTTATAATGGATAGATGCACTTTTATGATGGATAGATGCATTTTTATGATGGATAGATGCACTTTTATGATGGATAGATGCTTTTTTATAATGGATAGATGCACTTTTATGATGGATAGTTTCACTTTTATAATGGATAGATGCACTTTTATAATGGATAGATGCCCTTTTATGATGGATAGATGCATTTTTATAATGGATAGATTCACTTTTATAATGGATAGATGCCCTTTTATGATGGATAGATGCACTTTTATGATGGATAGATGCATTTTTATAATGGATAGATTCACTTTTATAATGGATAGATTCACTTTTATGATGGATAGATGCACTTTTATGATGGATAGATGCATTTTTATAATGGATAGATTCACTTTTATAATGGATAGATTCACTTTTATAATGGATAGATGCACTTTTATAATGGATAGATTCACTTTTATAATGGATAGATGCACTTTTATGATGGATAGATGCACTTTTATGATGGATAGATGCATTTTTATAATGGATAGATTCACTTTTATAATGGATAGATTCACTTTTATGATGGATAGATGCACTTTTATAATGGATAGATTCACTTTTATAATGGATAGATGCACTTTTATGATGGATAGATGCACTTTTATGATGGATAGATGCATTTTTATGATGGATAGATGCACTTTTATGATGGATAGATGCATTTTTATAATGGATAGATGCCCTTTTATGATGGATAGATGCACTTTTATGATGATAGATGCACTTTTATGATGGATAGATGCATTTTTATAATGGATAGATGCCCTTTTATGATGGATAGATGCACTTTTATGATGATAGATGCACTTTTATGATGGATAGATGCATTTTTATAATGGATAGATGCATTTTTATAATGGATAGATGCCCTTTTATAATGGATAGATGCCCTTTTATGATGGATAGATGCACTTTTATGATGGATAGATGCATTTTTATAATGGATAGATGCACTTTTATGATGATAGATGCACTTTTATGATGATAGATGCACTTTTATGATGGATAGATGCATTTTTATAATGGATAAATGCATTTTTATAATGGATAGATGCCCTTTTATGATGATAGATGCCCTTTTATGATGGATAGATGCACTTTTATAATGGATAGATGCACTTTTATAATGGATAGATGCACTTTTATGATGGATAGATGCATTTTTATAATGGATAGATGCATTTTTATAATGGATAGATGCACTTTTATGATGGATAGATGCACTTTTATGATGGATAGATGCTCTTTTATAATGGATAGATGCATTTTTATAATGGATAGATGCCCTTTTATGATGGATAGATGCACTTTTATGATGGATAGATGCACTTTGATAATGGATAGATGCACTTTTATGATGGATAGATGCACTTTTATGATGGATAGATGCACTTTTATGATGGATAGATGCACTTTTATAATGGATAGATGCACTTTTATGATGGATAGATGCACTTTTATGATGGATAGATGCACTTTTATGATGGATAGATGCACTTTTATGATGGATAGATGCACTTTTATGATGGATAGATGCACTTTTATAATGGATAGATGCACTTTTATGATGAACAGATTCACTTTTATGATTGATGGATGCACTTTTATGATGGATATATGCACTTTTATGATGGATAGATGCACTTTTATAATGGATAGATGCACTTATATGATGAATAGATGCACTTTAACATTTACATTTACATTTTCCAGAACATTTTCATTCAACGTTCCCAGCTGGTGGAACGATCTTCCCAACGCCATCCGAAACGCAGAATCATTGACAACATTTAAAAGTCAACTAAAAACTCAGCTCTTCCGTGAGCACTTAACCTCATAAAAAAAAAAAAATCCTTTTCTCTTTTTCCCCCTTTTTTCCCTCCGTACTCTAGCCTGTGCTACACTAAGCAATGTACACGGACTCAGTATTTCAGGCACTTGTTGCACTTACTCGACTTACTGCACTTTTCATGACCAATCGCTTCCTGTACCCCCAAGTTGTAAGTCGATTTGGATAAAAGCGTCTGCTAAATGCGTAAATGTAAATGTAACCCAGCAATTAGGTTGTTTTAACCCAGTGAATGAGTTGTTTTAACCCAGCGGTTGGGTTAAAAGTTTGCTTAAAACAACCCAATCACTGGGTTAAAACAACCCAATTGCTGGGTTAGTCAATTTTTAACCCAACAGTTTCTTTGGGAGCAACAGTGTGCTGACTTTGTTCTTTGTGTTGATAATTGTTAAATCGGTATTTTAGGGTTAAATTCTCACTATGAACTAGTATCTTATTAGCATGCATATTGCTAGGATATTGTCTGTTTATTAGTACTTATAAAGCACATATTAATGCCTTATTCTGCATTATCATATTCTACATCCTTAATCCTACCCAGCCTAGACTTAAACCCTACAAAAACGACCTTACTAGCTATTAATAAGCAGTAAATTATAGAGGTAAAAGTCATAGTTAATAGTGAATATGTGTTCCTCATACAAAAGTGTTACCCTTATTTAAATCTATACCATGTATATCTGAGTTACTTTTTCTCTCAATAATGTACATTACTTTTCTGTGTTTTTATTGACGATTACCCTTTAAAACTTCCCGATGTAGGGAGAAATGGTATATGTGACTCTGGAGCACAAAACCAGCTCAAAGTTGCATGGGTATTTGTGGCAATAGCCAACAATACATTAAATAGACATTTTATTTTCGCAATATTTAGATTTTTTTGCACCCTCAGATTCCATATTTTCAAATATCTTGGCCAAATATTACCCTATCAAAACAAACAATGCATGAAAAAATGGACCCTTATGACTGGGTTTGTGGTCCAGAGTGACATATTTAATCTATAGAGACATCAAATTTTACTTTCAGTTCCCCCTGAGATTTATGTTTTAAGGGCCAGCATAAACTTTGCCATTGGCTGTTGCCAAGTGCAATTGCTTTCTGATGGTTGTGCGCAATACTAAAACAACCAAACTATTGTACATTTATAGTACATTGTAAAATGTAGCATTTGCATCTGTGATGCACAGTAGTACATACTATGAATTCCAAAGCCATACATTTAAAAACATGAAATCCAGCACATCAGCAAATCCAGCTATTCTCTTTTTTCTAGCCCATCATTAAACATCGCATTGGATGTGTGAAAGACACCATATTTCAAGGCCAGGCACACATGAGAGTTTCCTCCAGTGCTTCTTTCACTGCTTTTCTGCACAGCTTCAAATGAGCCAGTGTCATTAAGGAGTTACTCACTCTCTTTGTCGGCTGCACATTGCCTGGAGCGCAAAAGAAGAAGATCAAGAAAGACTGTTGGAAAAAAAGTCCCTTTATTTCATTATTTTTGGTAGGGGATCCTTAGTTCTTGTACTTTCGGCTGGCCTTAGGATTACATTAGACAGTTGTCTGCTAGTAGATCTTGCATAACTTTTGTTATCAATGTAAGAGGAAACGAAGACAAGAACTTCAATTATAATACCAGGACAGCTTATCTCATTAAAGGGAGAGTTCATCCAAAAAATGAAGAAATTCTGTCTTCTTTTACTAGGGTGTCACGGTTCGGTACAGCAGGGGAGAGAAAGCTAAATATATATATATAATATATATATTAGGGCTGTCAAAAGATTAATCGCGATTAATCGCATCCAAAATAAAAGTTTGTGTTTACATAATATGTGTGTGTGTACTCTGTTAATTATTATTTATATATAAATACACACATAAGCATGTATATATTTAAGAAAATTTTTTTATTTTTATATATAAAACATTTATATTTATATATATTATAGATTATATAAATGTATATACAGTATATACATGCAATACGATTAATCTTTTGATAGCCCTAATATATAATATATATATATATATATATATATATATATATATATATATATATATATATATATATATATATATATATATATATATATATATATATATATATATATATATATATATATATTTGTATTATTATTAAACAGTGTTTACTGAACACATTGTGTCTGTCCTTGATTGAATTAAATTATACATAAAAGTTTCTTAAAGATAATGCTTTAAACTGCAGTGAGCCCTTACTCACACATTACTATAATAAAAGACAGCCCAATCTTTTAGCCTAAATTCAGTTGCTATTTATTTTTAGATATAATAACTCAAATAACACATTGTGTGCAAACATGTAAACTTCACATAAGGCAGTTTTTGCATTAACTTCCAAATCAAATTATAAAATTATGTTTTTACTCCAATTTACATACATTGAAATATAATCATTTATACACAGTGTCTGTCATTTTCATGATTTATTTAAACACACATTAATAATCCAGACATCAGTGACAGGTTCAGTAGAATATAATGACTATAACGGCTAATATAGGTCATATATTTAGTGAAAGATTTGATTTCTCTAGTGAACTCACAGCTGTGGACACTGAAGGACTTCTGAGGTAAATGTGATGCTGCGTGATCATTGTTTTCAAGCTGTTTTATTGACGTCTTTCACCGTTGAGACACTGAGCGATTACACCACATATGATGCGTTTCAGTAAATTGTGACGTATCCTCAACATACCTTCAGATGTTCATTCATGTTTATTCTTTGACTATGACTTTGAGATGATCGCGTTCACTCATATATACAGTGATCAGTCACACCACATTAAAGAGCGGCATTTCTCGTTTTAATTTTGAGATAAAATGGACAGAATACTTCATATGTTTGCGTGGGAACTCGGATCATGCGTAAAAAAAGCCGACTGTTAACTGTTAAAGACTGTACATCAATACGTGTCCTGTCATCATTTACTCATCTTCATGTTATTCCAAACCTGTATGATTTTCTTTATTCTGTGGATCAAAAGAAAAGCCATAAATTTTAGTCTCGTAATTGTACCTTTGGTTCGTTAAAAACAGAAAAATCCATTAGAACATTGTGATATCTTCGAGTTTCAGTCCCAATAAAAGAGATTTTCTTCAAAATGACTCATTGATTTGGACTTTTCCCCTTTGTGTCAGGATTCTCTTACTTCTTCAAACCTCCCGTTGGACTGAGTAGCAAATCACATCTTTATTCCTCAAGTGGGAAACGGATTTCAGCATTACAACCCACAGAGCGGTTTCCTTTGAAAAATAATTACTATTCATTAAAGTGTCCTGTCAGATTCTCTTCTACCCTTCCTCTGTTCCTCTCCCTCACAGGATGTCCTTCAGGACTCCCAGTGGCTGTCATTCTGTCAACCCCCAACCATCTTATCGATTCGCACATCTCTGCTGAAGCCGAGGAAGCTGGCGCGCCAATTCCTCCTGTTCCTCTACCAGTGTCGACCTTTTCATTTCTTTAAATCCCCCGTTTTAGAGAGAACAAATAAACTAGGCTGGTGTATCCACCCTCAATGCCCATGGAAACCTGTCTTGTTAACTTTCTTCCTGTTCTCTGTTGTGCTAAACCGGTTTGTGGTGTCTCTTTATCTGCCTTTGAATCCTCAAACGTACACTGGAGGAGAATCGGGAAGAATTTATTTGCTCTGCGGTGTGGTGTGTTGAAGTCAGATTATATTTTGAACTCCCTGACTTGCTTATCTGCCTGCTTCCTCACAGGATTTCTGTTTGAGCAGGGACATATGGAGTCAGTAGGAAGTTCAAAATGTCCTCTCTCATAAACATACAGACATGCACAGCAGTTTATTCCCCCTACATTTCATTTTCAGTTTGTAGTCCTAAAACCTGAAAGGAATTGTATAGGTAGACTATATTGCCAAATGTTTTTGGACGCCTGCCTTTACATACACATGAGCTTCCCATTCTTCATCCGTATGGTTTAATATGGAGTCGCCCACCCTTCACAGCTCTAACAGCTCCAGCTCTTCTGCTTTTCTCAAGGTTTAGGAGTGTGTTTATGGGGAATCTTCATTTGTGATGTTGGACGAGAAGGCCTGGCTCTCAGTCTCCGCTCTAATTCATCCCAAAGCTGTTCTATTGGGTTGAGGTCAGGACTCAAGTTCCTCCACACCAAACTCGCTCATCCATGTCTTTATGGAGCGACGCTTTGTGCACTGGTGCATGCTGGGACAGGAAGGGGCCGTCCCCAAACTGTTCCCACAAAGTTGGGAGCATGAAATTGTCCAAAATGTCTTGGTGAAGCATTAAGAGTTCCTTTCACTGGAACGAAGAGGCCAACCCCTGAAAAGGTCAGGGCCATCTGAAGGCCACAGAAGTTTGGAGGTCTGGAGCTCTTGATCTGCTGAAAGTTGGCGGCTTCTGTGACCCTCAGCATGCGCTGACCCCGCTCTGTGATTTCACTTCGTGGCTGAGTTGCTGTTGTTCCCAATCGCTTCCACTTTGTTATAACACCACTAACAGTTGAGCGTGGAATATTTAGTAGTGAGGAAATGTCCCGAATGGACTTATTGCACAGGTGTCCACCGATCACGGCCCCACACTTGCAGACTGATCTCATGAAATAGCGTATGTATGACACGCCAATTTGTGTGCCTTCGTATGCATGCTTTCAAGACGCATAATCGGTTTTTAGCGTGTTTATCAACGCTGTTTCATTCTTTCCCCCTACACTGCCCCTACCCCTAAACCTACCCATCACACACACACACACACACACACACACACACACACACACACACACACACACACACACACACACACACACTGCCCCTAAACTTACCCATCACACACACACACACACACACATACACACACACACACACACACACACACACACACACACACACACACACACACACACACACAGCCCCTAAACCTACCCATCACACACACACACACACACACACACACACTGCCCCTAAACTTACCCATCACACACACACACACATACACACACACACACACACACACACACACACACACACACACACACACACACACACACACAGCCCCTAAACCTACCCATCACACACACACACTGCCCCTAAACCAGGGGTGTCCAAAGTCCGGCCCGCGGGCCAAATGCGGCCCGGAGATGAATTTCAAACGGCCCGCAGCGCGTCTATTAAAATGTATTATATGTGGCCCGCCACGGATCATTTTCAAATCCTGCAGTTTCACGATGTCGCCGCAAGATGGCAGTTCTAGACTTTAGGCCAGGGAAACAGCGGCCAAAGCGGAACGAAACAGCGCAACTCGCGAGCTCTGACTCTGAACAAATGTGTTTATCTGCTGAGTGTCTCGATCACATGACCACTAAACAGCCAATGAGAAGCGTTCGAGTTCAGCGCTGAGCTCTCCGGTACTGAATCTCTCTGAGATTTGATTTAATTTAAATCCAGTTAAACAGCGCATTTTGTGCATTTGTATGTATATGTCTACAGACTAAATACCATTCTAGATATAGAAATATATATATATATAATGTATGTTTTACTTTTTGCCTTGTGTGCACTGCAAATAATGCTGTCATTTAGTATTTTTCTCCTGTTTCTAGTCTAAAATAAATATATCTAAAAATTCTTAAATCAAGATGTTACGAGATAAGTTAAATGACATTAGATATTTGTTCTTGTTTTCTGGAAAATAAAATTTAATTGAAGTGAGTTTTTGTTTAAAACAAGCAAATATATCTGCCAATGGGGTAAGAAAAATAATGTTTCTGTTTGGAATCTTTAAGGAAGATTATTTTTCCAATCCATTGGCAGATAATTTAGTTTGTTTCAAGCAAAAACTCAATTCATATTGATTTTTTCCCCCAGGAATCAAGAAAAAATATGTAATTTTCCTTAGTAAAAGCATCTTGATTTAAGAACTTTTTGATATTTGGACTGGAAAAAAGACAGAAATACCAAGCCAGAAAAGCATGTTTTGTAGTGTGGTTTTACCTGTGGTGATCTAAATAGAGCAATTATTAAATTTAAATTAGAATAGAGTTCTAACTCCGTAATAATATTAAAATTTCACCCATTAAAACTTTTTGGTTGATGAAAGTTTTACAGATATTGTTAAATATCTATAAATAAATATATATATATATATATGTAATAGAAAAGGGACCGGCCCCCGGGTATGTCCACAACATCGAATCCGGCCCCCTTCACAAGAAACATTCTGCATTTTTACATTTTCAAAAAAACATAATTCAGTATGTTTATAAATCCATTTACATTGTGGGGACACACACACACACACACACACATACACACATAATGGTTCGTTTCGGCGAATCACATGGCGTAGACATACACGCGGATCGCTCAAAATGCGTACAGATAACACGCCATTTGGCTTTAGAAAGTGGCGTGTATGTTTACGCAAAGTCACGATGCGGCCCATTCTCTCACTACTGTGTGTAGAAGCGAACACACACACACACACACACACACACTGCCCCTGCCCCTAAACCTACCCATCACAGGAGACTGTGCAGTTCACTTTCTGTGAAAAAAAACCTCATTCTGTGATTTATAAGCATTTTGAAAAGTGAGGACATGGGGAACGTCCTCATATTTCACCCTCTTTTTGTAATACCCATGTCATTATACACATTTGATCTGATATTTCACAAAAACATGCCCACACACACACACACACTCCTGAGAGCGGCCCATTCTTTCACTAATGTGTGTAGAAGCGAACACACACACACACACACACACACACACACATGAAAGTGGCCCATTCTCTCTCTAATGTGTGTAGAAGCGAACACACACACACACACACACACACACACACACACCTGAAAGTGGCCCATTCTCTCTCTAATGTGTGTAGAAGCGAACACACACACACACACACACACACTCCTGAGAGCGGCCCATTCTCTCTCTAATGTGTGTAGAAGCGAACACACACACACACACACACACACTCCTGAGAGCGGCCCATTCTCTCACTAATGTGTGTAGAAGCGTCTGCAGGCCTAGAGCTTGATTTATACACCTGTGGCCATGCAGGGATTGAACACCTGAACTCAGGGATTTGGAGGGGCGGCCCAATACTTTTTTTGGGAATTGTGCAAAAATGTAATAAAAGGCACGTTTTGCTCTCTGCCTAAATGTTGCATAATAGAGCAAATCCAATTCAAATTTGAACTTCAGTTTAAAATTCACCTCTGAACCACAGACCTTTATTTTAATACTGCTATTCTAAAAAAAACTATTAAAAACATCTCTATAAAAGTAAATGATTAGTTCCATGGAAAAACAATGCACTATGCAGGCTAAATATAATCTTTTAATGGTCGTCTGTCGCTGTGACAGATCAAGAGTAAGCTCTTCATGGTAGAAAAGAGATGGCACTTACCCAGTAAAGCATTTATTTAGAGACTCCATGTGGGGAAAAGAATGACTTCTTCCTTTTATTAATTCATATAAGAACATTTACATCTTGTTAAAACATAGAGAGAGAGGGAGAGAGAGAGAGAGGGAGAGAGAGATGGTCTTAAGAGTATAAAGATTATGTTTCATTTCACGGCCACATCTCCCATATCTGACTCTTGTACAGAATCATACAGAATCCCGTCCGCAATATTTCATGCTGGCAGCTCACGCTCATAACTGAGCTATATTGTCTCTCATAGAAATGGATGCAGTAAAACTATTTACATTCAGCACTTTGGTTCTGGACATTGTTACCTTCCAAAAAAAAAGAAAAAAAGTCCCATATGTCCTACTATGGCAATGCATGGAGGCTGAAGGCAGGACCTTGGGCTGACCCCTCTGAGATTAAATCTTATTTGAACATTATTCATAAATTGCTGGATGTACAAGCATAATTAATTCCTCACCACTGTTTATGAAATGGCAGAGATACAATTTCAGTCACTTGATGTTTACAGGACGGTAAAGCTGGATTGGTGGATTGGCATGCTCAGTAAATCACCACAGGCGGAAATGAATGAATGCAATGATTTCACTACAAATACTTGTTTTTTATACCCCTTTCGTGCAGCATTAATGTGCACATTAGAGTTTTTTTTCTTTCAAAGAATGCTAATGAGGACGGGTTTTTCTGAAAAACCTCCCATTTTATTTGTAAGTCACTGAAACGGCGAGCAGAGAAAGCCTGAAAGTAGGTCACATTTTACATGTTTCTAGAAAAGCAGAATCTTGTGTATCTGAGAAGCAAAATCAGAATCAAACCCTTGGCGAATTCCCAAAGAAGAAGAAGAAGAAGAAGAAGAAATAAACAAGGCTGCTTGTAACTGTTACAGGAAAGCATCTGAGCGCTGTCTGGCCTGTGTTGAAGGTAAAGCTTCAAAAGCAGAGCATCGGGTTGCAAGTTAACATCAAATGTGCTAAAGGAAAACTTAAATAGTAACAACTGGAATCCTGAAAGATGGCTGGATTAGACATGGTACGTTCAATTTTGAAATGAGAGTGTATTGCAATACACACATTCAGTCGATGGTCAGAGCCTTGGTAAATAATTTTCATCTCATGCCTTCGCACAGAAAAATCTAATAGCTTTCTCAGTCAACTGTGCACATAAACAAGAACGAGACAGGGCTGGAGCTATTTTAATCAGAAATATATTAGATTGAAAAAACAGACTCCAATCTCTAACCTCCAAGTACAAGATTTATATCTCACATTTCCATGAGATAAAAAGGGGACATTATTTAATAACTTTTTACATCCTATTTTTTCTTAAGCAGTACATCAGGCCTATATGCTTCAAATGTACTGATCATTTAATATTTATGACTGTATATATATATATAAATACGCTACAGTTCAGAAGTTTGGGGTCAGTAACCATTTTCTTAAAGAAATGAATACCTTTATTCAGCAATGCTTTAATTTGAGAGTGACAGTAAAGACATTTACAATGTTACAAATGATTTCAGTTTCAGAGAAATGCTGTCGGATCCTGGAAAAAAATGTATCATGGTTTCCACAAAATATTATTCAACATTGATAATAATAAGAAATGTTTCTTGAGCACCATATTAAAATGATCTCTGAAGGAACATGTGACACTGGAGAGTAATGATGCTGAAAATTCATCTTTATCAGTAGAAAACTGTAGAAATAAACTGTAATAATATTTTATATTTTAGAATATTTCATTTTTGATAAAATAAATGCAGCCTTTTCCAACCCCACACTTTTGAACAGTAGTGTACGGCACACTCTAAAAGATGCTGGGTTAAAAACAACCCACAACTCAGCGGTTGGGTCGTTTTAACCCAGCGGTTGGTTAGTTTTAACTCAGTGTATGGGTTGTTTTAACCCAGCTAATGGATTGTTTTAACCCAGCGGTTGGTTTGTTTTAACCCAGCAGTTGGGTTGTTTTAACCCAGTGAATGGGTTATTTTAACCCAGTGATTGGGTTGTTTTAACCCAGTGAATGGGTTGTTTTAACCCAGAGGTTGGGTTGTTTTAAACCAGCGGTTGGGTTGTTTTAACCCAGTGAATGTTTTTTTTTAACCCAGCGGTTGAGTTCTTTTAACCTAGTGAATGGGTTGTTTTAATCCAGCAATTGGGTTGTTTTAACCCAGCGGTTGGGTTCTTTTAACCCAGTGAATGGGTTGTTTTAACCCAGCGATTGGGTTGCTTTAGCCCAGTGAATGGGTTGTTTTAACCCAGCGGTTGGGTTGTTTTAACCCAGTGAATGGGTTGTTTTAACCCAGCGGTTGGGTTGTTTTAACCCAGCTAATGGATTGTTTTAAACCAGCGGTTGGTTTGTTTTAACCCAGCGGTTGGGTTCTTTTAACCCAGTGAATGGGTTGTTTTAATCCAGCAATTGGGTTGTTTTAACCCAGTGGTTGGGTTGCTTTAGCCCAGTGAATGGGTTGTTTTAACCCAGCGGTTGGTTTGTTTTAACCCAGCAGTTGGGTTGTTTTAACCCAGTGAATGGGTTATTTTAACCCAGTGGTTGGGTTGTTTTAACCCAGCGGTTGGGTTCTTTTAACCCAGTGAATGGGTTGTTTTAATCCAGCAATTGGGTTGTTTTAACCCAGTAATTGGTTGTTTTAACCCAGCAATTAAGTTGTTTTAAGCAAACATTTAACCAAACCGCTGGGTTAAAACAACACAACCGCTGGGTTAGTCCATTTTTAACCCAACTTTGGTTGTTTTTAACCCAGCATTTTTTAGAGTGTATATATGTAAATATTTAGTTTATGACTTCATGAAAGTTATTATAAAGTGTTTCTCTAAAAACCTTGTAAACTCTGACAGTTTAGTCACAATAAATCAGGAAATATTCAGATTGTTTATGCCGCCTCAAGAGGGAGGCTATGTCAGTGTACATAGGGCTGTTGTGATTGATTAGACGCCCTTCACTGTCTTGACAATTTGTTGAAGGGTGAAAACCGATTCCCGTCTTAGACATTAAGATAAACAACTCATATTTACAGACTCCCTGTGATTTCCATCTTCTGAATTTAGTGAGAATGTTTTCCCCCCTTTGCAGTTGAGTCACATATATATCGTGACAGACCTACGGCTCTCCATGACAACAGCATAAATTGCACTTTTTTAGTCTGTGTTTTTTTACCTCGCACTGTAAAAGTTGCTCCTCGTATATTGAGCGATCCATCTTATCTTGACAGAAAACTGATCGTTTTTTATGTTGATGCATATACGCAATTTTCACAGACATTTCCACACATTCCAGTTTTATACAAAATGCAGTAATAAATGCTCTGTGTTGTCAAAGGCTGTAATTCTGCGGCTGTTTGTGTTGACAAATGCTACAACCCAAGCAACTTAATCAAGAACACTTAAGCAGTACATGTACGGTTATTAAATGCTGAGTGGGAATAATTGCCTCTAGATGTAGAGATACTAAAATGACTTCATGTATTGCAGTTATGCCTCGTCACATCTTCATACGTCTAATAGAAAAGCAGGTAGTAGAAAACAAAGCTATTGAATCAGCCAGGTGATGTAAATGTAACTCTGTATTTGCACATAGATGACACGAAATGCACTCCTCATATAATACTTCAATTAAAAATGGACATTTACAGATCAGAGGTCACTGAAATCAGAATTATAGAGGAAAAAAGAAAGCTTTTTTCTTAAAGAGAGACAGCCAAGTGTGCTTTGATATCAGAACAGAGACTTCATAAGGCAATTGTTTTGTGTTGAAGTGTGTGTGTTTTTTTTTGTTGTTGTTTTTTTTGGTCTTGCACTTTCAAAAAGTACAAATACGGGTGTTTATCAGTATATATGTGAAGCTTTTCACGTTTCGAATGAGATGAGCAGTATTTACAAAGCGGCCAACTTTTTTTTCTTTTCTCAAAACGATATTTTAAGCGTGTATCGTAACCTTAAGGTTGCCTTTCAATAAACATTAGAAAACCTGTAAAGAAATTTCGGTTTGCTTTCATGTTTCCCTTTTGGTTTAGCCACATCTCTCAATGAAAAGGACTTTACGTCCAACATTCTGGCAATTCAGTCCCACATTAAATACAGATATACAGATCTCACAATACAGGATTTGCAACTCCAGATAAAATAGAAAAGCACGAATTTGAATCTTTGCTGATTGTTATATCCGTTGGACCACTGTGCTCCGATACTTTACGTTGGAATTGACGATTCTCCATCTCAAGCAATGACACCGTAGGTATATATCCTGACTGGAAATTTTCTTTTCCACGGATCACGTTGGCAGTCCGCTTAAGAAAAAGTCTCAAAAGCAACCCTTACTCAAAGACACTATGTAGGTTTGGGGGAATATTCTGCCGACGTATCGCATATCAGTTACAATCAAAAATTCTGCCGCCCAGAGGAAGAGGGTTCAAAGACAATCCACAAACATTGACACGCACAACTTCTTTTCCCTTTCTCTCTCTCTCTCATCGCATTTACAAATACATTCTCACTGGCAGGCAAAAATGTGAGCTAGCTGCACAGCTGGCCGAGTTCTGGCTCTGTGGAGTTGGGGAGCTTGGTGTTGAAACTCTGCAGAGCTTCCCGAATCCGCACCACCTCGCTGGAGGAAAGCTTGAGCCTGTGCCTCAGCAGGCAGGAGAAGAGGTCCAGCGGCTGGGCTCCCGGCGGAGAGAGCCGGTTGATCCGGTCCCTCATCTCCAGGAGCATCAGGAACGCCGCGTCCTGGGATCCCTGTGTGTACGGGTAGTCCAACTGCAGGATCAGGTCCTTGATTCCCTCCGGATCAAAGTGCATGCTGTAGCCAAAGACCTTCAGACTGTTGATCTTCATGTAGCCCAGGTTGGCCGAGTGGTCATCCAGGTCCAGCGGCTCGTAAAAGAGCGTCTCATTGACGGCGGGATCGTCAGTGATGACCCGACTGCGCAAGTAAATGTGCACCGTTTCGAAGAAGGACTTCCACTTGCTGCCAAGAGGGATGGTCCAGTTATAGCACTGGAGCGAGGCATCCAATTTAGTTCTTTCCCAGTCTGGGAAGTCCTGCTGGTTGACGGGCATAAACCAGCTTTCCGAGTGGCTGCCCCCGAAGGGGTTGACATAGATAGCAGGCACGGGTTCCAGCGTGCTGTTCTTGGTGGAACAGATCTGGAAAGAGATCCCCATCAGCATGTGGATGAGGTTGGACTTGTTCTTGTTGCTCTTGAGGGTGAGCAGCATTCGCTTCCTCCAGGCCGGGTTGAACCAGCTGCCTAGGCGCACGTCGTTGCTGATGTAGATGGCGTGGACCTCCATGCGGCTATCCAGCCTTTGGAGGAGATAACGCAGCTCTGCGTCCGGCATGTCAAAGTCAAAGTTGACGTAGTGGTCCAAGGAGTTGGCGATGTTGGGGCGGCAGAAGCCCATGTGGAGGATGCTGCCGGGGAGGCATGTGCCACAGCGGGTGATGTTGTCCGGGGCACAGGATGAGCAGAGGGTCCCTTCGCCCACCTTACATGGCACAGTGCCCTGGCAGATGGCGCGTTGCTCCGCGGCGCAGATGCAACCCTGGACTTCCTCGGAGAAGGTGCCCTGCACACCATGCTCACTGCAGTACAGCAGAGACTGGGCTTTGTTGAGCCAAAAACCCAGAGTCCTGCAAGAGAGAATGTGATAACTGTGATGATTAGTTCCTGAAAAACTGACAGGTTAGGCTTTACACTGTAAAATCCAACAGTTGTTCTTAGTAAACTTTACTTAATGTCCAATTGAACTTACTTAAAACAATTAAGTTATCTAAACTATTTGCATGCTATGCCTTCGTTACTAAAACTCAAGTAAACAAGTACCATTTTGCCAAAGCAAAAAAACAAGCAGGCGGACGGACGGGCGGGCAAAGTGTTTTTGAGGTGGGGCAATTTTTTATAGATTCATCACTCATTTCCTCCACTTCCTCTCACCATAATTGTGATTAGTGTTCCCTTTGGTTGGACACTTGGAACTTCATTAACTTCCTATTAATGCAGCAATGCAACAAGAAATCATAGTTGTATGATTTCAAAAGAAGGGAAGTAATATATATATATCACTGAAGAAAATCATTCGTTGAATTTACAAAATGTATTTATCGTAAGTGGTCGCAATCAATTTATTTTTTACCTCAATTTAAACAAAAACCCAGAGTCCTGCAAGAGAGAATGTGATAATTGTAATGATTAGTTCCTGAAAATCCACTGTAAAATCCAACTGTTGTTCTTACTAATGCTGCGTTCACACCAAACGCGAATAGAGCGTCTGGCGCGAGTGATTTCAATGTTAAGTCAATGGAAAGGCGTGTTGACACGCGTCTGGAGGTCCTGCGGCGCGGAAGGCGCGTTTCACGCAGCAACAAAAAAGGACGCGAATCCGCCTCATTCGTGCGTCCAGTTCACGCAAATGACGCTAATTGGACGCGAATTGAGCGTCTTGCGCGATACGCGCGTTACATGCGAGTGGTGCTTTTGTTCATTCACGTGTTTGAAGCAAATTCGCGCCTGACGCCTGAGTTCAAAAATTTGAACTTTGCCGTAAATTCGCGCCGCGTTAACCAATCAGGAGCCTGCTCGCTGCTGTCATGTGGTAAAGTGACGTGATGAGAAACCTGCATAATTTAAAAATACTTCTATTGTGTCACAAAATGTAGTTTTAAGACTTTTTCAGGTGAGAATGTAGTTGTTTAAAGCTCAAATCTGTGGTTTATTTATAAAGAGAGCTCCTATTTTTGCGATTTTGACGGGCTATTCGCGTTTGGTGTGAACGCAGCATAAGACTTTTTTATCTTTACTTAATGTCCAATAGTTTGTTGAACTTACTTAAAACTTACTTAAAATAAATTGTCTGTCTAATTTATTTAAAAAAAAAAAAAAACTGTCCTGTGTGTTCTGAGCTAGATTAACTGAGACTTGTTACAGCACTTGCATACTGTTGCCCTTGACTGTTCCAGTTGCTTCTTTTGCTCTCATTTGTAAGTCGCTTTGGATAAAAGCGTCTGCTAAATGACTAAATGTAAATGTACATGTAAAACAATTAAGTAATCTGAACTATTTGCATGCTATGCCTTCGTTACTTAGAAAACTCAAGTAAACATTACTTGACTGGTTTGAGTACCATTTTGCCAAAGCAAAAAAACAAGCAGGCGGACGGACGGGCGGGCAAAGTGTTTTTGAGGTGGTTATAGACTTATCGCTCATTTCCTCCACTTGCTCACACCATAATTGTGATTAGTGTTCCCTTTGGTTGGACACTTGGAACTTTATTCATACACTGAAAAAAATTATTATGGCCCGATTAAATTAAGCATAATTAATGTGTGCTTGTTTAAATAATTAAATTTTTATTTTTTTATTTTAATTAAAAAAAAATGGTTTTATGGGAATTGCATGTGTTTTTGTTTAAATTGAGATAAAATGAATTGATTGCGACCACTTACGATACATTTTTTTAGTAAATTCAACGAATAATTTTTTTCAGTTTATCATAGTAATTAACTTCCTATTAATGCAGCAATGCAACAAGAAATTATAGTTGTATGATTTCAAAAGAAGGGAAGTAATATATATATATTGAAAAAAATGATTGAACGATTGAAAAATGTGGTTGCAATCAATTTATTTTAGCTCAATTTAAACAAAAACACATGCAATTCCTATAAAACGAATTCATTTATTTTTTTATTAAAATCAAAAAACTAAATTTAAATTATTTAAACAAGCACAAATTAATTATGCTTAATTTAATCGGGCCATAATCATTTTTTTTCAGTGTATATATATATATATCTGTCCATTAAATATATATAACATAACTATATTTCATGTCAAATAATGATCTTTTAACATTATTTTTGCTAATATTTATGGCATAACCTTTTAATTGAGTTGATTTAATCCCTCTATGTTTGTCACAATATCATCTGACCATGCTTGAGTGTGTCACACACAGACTTCAACATTCAGCATGCAAAACACAACAATGGTAACAAGGATTTGTTTTATTTTATTTCTTTATTTTTATTATTAATACGACCTTTACTATTTTACTTGCTGTCATTATTGGGGTTATACTGACAAAATACAAATAGTAAAATAAAGCCAAAAATAGTAAAACGAAGCAATTAATTTATTAATGCCACAATGCACTCTGGGAGTACACTTCCTCAGATCCCAGATAGAATTAAGTTGATAAAACTTAAACATTTTAAGTAAGAACAACTTAATGCAATTAAGTAATGCTTAATTAATTGAATTAAGGCAACAAGTTTGCACAATTTAATTAAGTAAACTGAGCTAATTATTTTTTACAGTGAAAAATGACGATAAAATCGACATGAAAAATTGTTCAGCTGGCATGTTACAGTTTGACATCGGTCTTATTCTCTTTGTGGTAAATGAGGCATTCGTTTCCTCTTGCTGATTGATACGAATAATAATCGAGTGGTGCTGATGGCATGTTCTTTGACAAATGCGAATTGTTCTTAACCAGTGGAGGAAGTGAGTCTTAAAAGCCTTTGGGGATGTGTGTGAGGAGATTGTGCATTCTTTTCAGTCTCTTTTATCCAATTTAGCAAGAGACAAGTCACTTAAATAAATGCTCCAACTCCATGGGCTCTCCATTATCTTCCTACTCACTTCACAACTGTTGACGCATACTTAATGCCATGCATGCATAAATAAAATGTCTCGCATCCCATGCCCTTTCTGCTGGCTGCCTCCCTGTGGGATTTCATTCATCTTGCCTTCCTTTTGTCCTGGACTCATGAGTTTATTAATAATCCTATAAATCCACTAATGTGACATATTCTTCTTGTTCATGAGAGCATTTGATATCGGGATGTAATTCAGGCAGTAAATAAACCACTGAGCAGTGCTCAGATATGTTGACTCTGCAAAAAATGACTTTCTTTCTTAGTATTTCTGTCTTGTTTCCAGTCCAAAATTCATGCATTTAGATGCATTTACAATCAAAACAATCAAAGTAAAGTGAGTGCTTAAAACAAGCAAAATTATCTAAATAATCATGTTTCTGATTGGGACAAAAACAAAAACAAGTTTTGTTTTCTTTCTCCATTGGAAGATAATTTTGCTTGTTTTAAGCAAGAACTCACTTCATTTTGATTTTATTTTCCAGAAAACAAGAATGTCATTGTACGTATCTAATAAATGCATATTAATTATATATTTCTTTGATATTTGGACTGGAAATAAGACAAAAATACTAAATAAAAAAGCATTTTGCAGCGTGGTTCAATAATTAAGTCCTGGTTGTCTCTTATGTGAATCTTCAAGTCTGAAGACAAATCTTGAGAAATCTCCCTGAAATCAGTCGTATGATATGTTTTTTTCCCCCTCAAGCAAGCTTACATAAAACAAAGATAATTTACCTATTTTACAAAGGAATTACTTATAGTGTCCATTTCAGTTCAGGAGATCTCAAACTTGGCCAGACATACACTGTAAAAGGTATTTCTACCTATAAATTCCAATTTAGTAGTTGTAACCTAAGTCAATCAGGTTTATGTAACATAAAACAAGGGAATGCTGTTTTAACTTAATTGAGTTACATTGACCCAATGTACAATTTCCAATAGTCGTGACTAGTGTCAGCTACAGGACATCTGCTCTGAAGGACATACAAAGAAAAGGTTTGTGTATTTGGCTGGTCCAATTTTGCTTCAATTGACCTTATAAAACAAACATACACTCAAAAATTATTATTTTTTCCTCTTCGTCAGTTTAATAAACTAAAATGTAAAACAATTTAAATTCAATTTAAAATTAAATTCATTAACTAAAATGAGTTAAAGTAACACAATTTAACAATTTGCCACAACTTAATTTAATAGTGTTCAATCCACCTAATATATTTAATTATACTTAATTAATTTGTGTTAAAAGAACATGAATAATTTTGTTGATATAACTAACTGGGCTGAGTTTCCCAAAAGCATCGTAAGCTCAACAGAGCCATTCCCACCAAGTAGAACTGACGAAAACATTTTTTCAGTGATGACTTTCTTGGGAGAACATCATAACCGACTATTTGTCATGAAATTAACACTAGAAAAAAAAAAAAAACTTACACTGTAAAAAATAATATACTATATCCACTGTAAAATCCAACCGTGATTCTAACTAACACTTTTAGTTAACTTTACTTAATGTCTTAACTTAATTATAAAAATCTAGTAATATGTAGACCTACTGTTCAAATAATATTTCTTGTTTACTCTGATTGGTTTGAGTGTCATTTTTTAAGCCCCCCAAAAAAAGAGTCACCATTATGGTGATCAGTGTTCCGCTTGGTTGGCCTTTGGAACATTCATATTATTATAATTATCTTCCTATTGATGCAACAAGAAATTTGTTTTCACAGTTATTTGGTTTCAAAGGAAAAGAAGTAATAAATAGGTTGCTTTTAAAAGTTGACCTAGCTTCTGACTGAAAAATTTACAATAGTTAATGATTTAGTCAGATATTAGGTAACCTTTTAAAATCAACCGATGTAAAATTTCCCTTTATGTCGCATAATGATCGTTTGCAATTTTATTGCTAACATTTACGTCACTTACATTTAATTGGGTTAATATAATCCCTCTATATTTTTGACAATATCTCGCAGTTGATCATGCTTGAGTCACACACACACACACACACACACACACACACACACACACACACACACACACACACACACAATATTCAGCATAAAAAAACACAACAATGCTAACAACTAAGTCAAGAGTAAATCTAAAGTAAAAGATCGAGCACTCTCTACAGTTGTTTTTTAGTTACTAGAGCTCTTGTGTAAGTGAACTATACTAAACATTTGTTAGCACAACATACTATTCCTATTTCACTTTACTTGTTTTGCTAAGGCAATCGGTTTGCATGCTTTTTTTAAGTAAGTCTTACTAATTAGATGTTGTGGCAAAAGATTACAAGCAATATTATGAATTCAATTCAACAACTAAGTTAGGAATTGGGTTAGAATGAATCAAAATCATTCGTTAAGATTGTTAAACACTAAACTCTGTTAAAAAAAAAACACAAACTGACTTAAAAAGTCAAGAGTCAAACTGCGCAAGTAAATGAAACACTCATCACCATAATAGTGACCAAACATTTTCAATTAAAAATCAACATCTAAACCTCAAAAATAACTGTAGACAAATGACAGAAACAAAGTCAGTCTAGTTTGTAATACGAGAGATGTAATGTATTTTCAGTTGATTTCATCGGTAACACTTTACAATAGGTTGTATTAGTTAACATTAGTAAACATGAACTATCCGTGAACGATGCCTGGAGCTTTACTGTTTTTGTAAGGTTATCTTACTGTTCATATTTACATAGCAGTTGACACACACTAAGGATGAACATTTCTAACTAAATTCAACTGATAAACTAATGTAAATATGTACAGTTAGATAACCTTACAAAAACAGTAGAGCTATACAGGCATTGTTCATGGTTAGTTCATGTTTACTAATGTTAACTAATATAACCTTATTGTAAAGTGTTACCATTTCGTCTAAGGCTGAGTTGTAGTTCTTGTGTTTCTCATTCCTTCAGCTGTAATTTGTCTGCTATTTGCAGTTTCTCATTTTAAATGGTTGACTTTTAAGGAATTAATTTGATTAATTCTAACTCAATTCTTATTTGTTGAATTGAATTAATAATATTGTATGTAATCTGTTTTATAGATATAGGGTATTATGTTTTACAGTGCAAAAGGGATAAAAATGACAGAGTACTGACATCGTTTTCATGAAACAACTTTTGACTAGTATTGTATGTATTAAGTGAAATCACTTTTTTGATAAAGATATAGAAAATAGAAAAATATAGCATAAAATCTCCTTGATCTCTCAAATATGGAATTGTGTTTTTAAATCAGAATGCTATTTTTTTCTGAATGTATGACCAACAAATATGTGAATGACATGACAGAGGCTCACATTCAAAATCTATAAGAAACGCATGGAATATCAAGCAATTACTTTGTTTTGGAGAAATAAAAAAAATCCAAAAATCGCATGCTACAGCAATCTATGGTAATAAAACCTTTGTTTATGAAACTAATGAACCAACATAATGCTTCCACTCTCAGTTTGGGTGAGATCGAGTGTGTTTTTCGTTTTGCAGACACAGGTTGAAGTCGTCTGAGTGAAAGTCTTCAAGCTTATGGATGCTAACTACAACCTGTCACTCGCATGGAGCTCTTGATTATAGTGTGCACACTGACCAGTGACCACTCTCCAGAAAGACTCACTCTATACAGGCGCCACGTTCAGACACTTTAATATCCTCCATCTCTCTTTGGTTTTCCCACAAATTCAGATATCCGGCAACTTTTTCTTTGCAGAATCAAAAAAACCAATAATAGTCCTGTAAGAAGAACGGCTGAACCATGCAATACCTCTAAACCACAGTCTAAATAAACCACACAATGTTGAGTGAAACAACAATCCTTTACACACAACACCACAAAGAGTAGAATATTTGAATGCTAAAGTATAAACCAAAATACTTAAAGCTGCAGTCTGTAAGTTTTGCCTTTTTGTCGCCATCTATGGTTGAAACCTGCAATTGCAGATATTTGCTGAATTATCATCTTAGTTTGTAAATCTGCAGATCTGCGGTTTGTAAAGCACGGATGAATCTAATGTGTTGAGGAGTGTGTGTGGCTGTTATTCAGTCACTGCACCGGTGTGGATACTGTACTTCAGAATCACAGATTCTATGTCTTGGACAACCAAACTAAGAATTTTCACTGGAAAATGTCAGCGGAAGTAACATGTCTGCCACTTTTGTTCTGACCGACTGAGGAAAAAAAGCATTACAATAAATTGCGCTACCAATGGTGATTAAATCTAAAGATCGCTTAGCTCATATTACATTAAACATTGCAAATTATTTTTGTTATACTTTGTTCTCAAATTGTTAAAGGGATAGTTCACCCAAAATATAAAAACAAATGTCCTGGCTCTTCCAAGCTTTATAACAGCATGGCTGTTTCTGTTTTAAAGTCCATAAAAGTGCATCTATCCATCATAAAAGTGCATCCATCAATCATAAAAGTGCATCTGTCCATCATAAAAGTGCATCCATCACCATAGATGCACTTTTATGGACTTCAAAACAGAAACATTCATTCACTGTCATTATAAAGCTTGGAAGAGCCAGGACATTTTTAATATAACTCAGATTGTGTTCGTCTGAAAGAAGAAAGTCACACACACCTAGGATGACTTGAAGGAGAGTAAATCATGGGTAATTTTCATTTTTGGGTGAACTATCCCTTTAATGTTAACAAAATCAGCATTGCGTGTCTATGTGTATTTAGTGTGTATTAGCGATACCTGGATTTCAATTTCTGTACAGTCTAATCTTCTGCTTTTGACTACGGGTGAATCTCGGGTTGTCACTGATGATGTTTGGGCCTTTCTGGATTACAATCCGCCATCAAAATTAGTCCAGCTGCTGTGAGGAAAGGCTATAATGCTCCACCACCTGCAGCATCCTCACATGCGCCAGACTCATTCTTTATGTATACAGACGTGACAAGCGGCGCCTTGCTCGAATTTCCCACAGAATTTTGCATTTCTTGTCCATTAAAAAAGAAAGTCAATGGGGTACTTTCATTGTCTGAAAAAAAAGTAAGCTATTTAAAAAAAATATCTTATTTTATGTTCCACAGAAAAAAGAGAGAACGTCATCAGCGTTTCCAGATTGGGTGGTTTTGAATTTGATTGTGCGGGTAAAAACGCAAAGTAATAGCAAACAAACAATGTTTAGTCAAGAATCAGCATATGAATCTCAACAATGGTGACATGTTTCATGCCACAATGCATGCTGGGAGTCATCATTTTAATACTTTGTCGGCTACCAGCATGCATTGCGGCATGAAGCACATCACCATTGTTGAAATTCATATGCTGATTCTTGATGTCTGTGTGTGGCAAAACACCTTTCCCCCCTGTAATGCATTTCAAATTTAGAGTGTCTGATCTGCTGCAACAAAGTTTTGCTGGTAAAATATTGGTCAGAAATAAGATTATTGATTTATTAGAGTTCATGAGGCTGAAAACTTGATCATCTTGGTTTCTATCTTAGCAACGAATGATGTGTTTTGCTAAACACTGTTACAAAGGCCACAAACTCACACAGAGTCAAACTGCCCACCTAAAGGAAACACCGATCTCCATAATGGTGACCAAACGATTTTCAATTTAAAAAAAATCATCTGAACCTTTTAATTCTCAATAAGAGTTTCCAATGGACAACATTTCTTGAATTGGCTCAACTACAAAAGATTTATTACAGAATAGAAACAATTAATGTCAAGTTGACTCAACAAAAAAAAAATTATGTCACAGAAAACGTATTTTCAGTTCGTATAACTGTTATTTACAAAAGTTGAGTCAACAAAAAAAAAAGCTAGGGGAAATTGGTACTAAGATTTTTTTTGTTGTACAACCTTAAACATTTTTACAGTGCAGATTACAGATGTTCAAATAGTTTTATCTCGGACAAATATTGTCCTTTCCTAACAAACCCAACCCAATCTCACAGCAATTCGTACATATTTTACGAGGTGGCTAATTTGTGCAAATTTGTACGACCTCACTTTGCTAAATCGTACGTATTTGACGAGTTGCCTCAAACCCCGCCCCTAAATCTACCCATCACTGGGGTTTAGACAAAACGTACAAATTCGTACGAATTAGCCACCTCGTAAAATATTGACAAATTGGTCGTGAGATAGCGTTGAACAAAAAATTCATCAATGGAAAGCTTATTTTTTCAGCTTTCATATGATGAATAAAATGAATTACCCTTATGACTGGTTTTGTGGTCCAGGGTCACATACACTCTAAAAATGCTGGGTTAAAAATAACCCAAGTTAGGTTAAAAATGGACTAACCAAGCAATTGGGTTGTTTTAACCCAGCGGTTGGGTTAAATGTTTGCTTAAAACAACCAAATTGCTGGGTTAAAACAACCCAATCGCTGGATTAAAACAACCCAATCTGGATTAAAACAACCCAATCGCTGGGTTAAAACAACCCAGTTGCTGGGTTAAAACAACCCAGTTGCTGGGTTAGTCCATTTTCAACCCAACTTGGGTTATTTTTAACCCAGCATTTTTTAGACTGTATGATTTGCCACAACAACAACAAATGATCAAATGGCTTTGTACCTCTCTAGTGTAGGTTTCTAACTAATGTCTCTAACTAAGTTTTTCAGTCATAAGTCAAATTATTTAATAAATCACCTTTTTTTTGTCAAAACAACAGTTTTTTTCCCCAGAGTGTCTGTTTACACCAAAGTGCAAATAGTGTGCCTTGTTGGCAAGTGTTATTCGCACTAGCTCTGCCTAACAAAGCCTGTTTGGGACAAACAAGATTAAAAATATAACAAGTATACGTCAATGTTTTCAGTGGTGCGATCAGTAAAGCGTAAGGTTTAAGGGTCTTGGTTTTGACGTGATCGACTCGGGTTCGAATCCGCCTTTTGCAGAGCTCGCTCTTCTCCCTTTTCCCATCACACATCACATCAGAAAGGCCTTTACTCTCAATAAAAATGAAGAAAATATTCTAGAAATGGAAATTAAGTGCCTAACGAAATGATTAAAAATAATAAAAGCATTTATTGGGTAGGGTCAGGGGTCGGTGTACACTCTAAAAAATGCTGGGTTAAAAACAACCCAAGTTGGGTTGAAAGTGGACTAACACAGCAATTGAGTTGTTTTAACCCCGTGAATGGGTTGTTTTAACCCAGCGGTTGGGTTAAATGTTTGCTTAAAACAACCCAATCGCTGGGTTAAAACAACCCAATTGCCGGGTTAGTCCATTTTCAACCCAACTTGGGTTATTTTTAACCCAGCATTTTTTTAGAGAGTATGATTTGCCACAACAACAACAACAACAACAAATGTTCGTATGGCTTTGTACCTCTCTCTAGGCAGGCTGATCTTTGGCTGTGTGGGACAGCGCTTGCTGAGAGCGAAGAGTTTGCGCACGATCTTGATGGCTTTTCCCAGCACCACTTTAGTGCTCGCCTCCAGCAGACCATAACGTCTCTGCAGGACCAGATCTGACGTCCAGAACTTTAAGACGGCAGACGTGTTTAAAAACTGATCCGTTGGCAATTTCTTGAGAAAGGCCTTGAACTCATCTGAAAAACAGAAGGAGAGCAAGAAACGTCATTATGGTTATTATTACCATGAAACCTTGGACAAGGTGAATAAACTCAAATATTGAGCTGTTATGAGCTCCAAATCTAGTGAGATAAGGGCTCATAATATGAATGCATGAGTTATTGAGCGACTCATTGAGGGTGTTGTAGGAGGGAAAGAAACATTCATCACTTGACTCACATATCACCAAACTATACAGCAGCACCATAAAGGGAGGTTTTATTAAAACTTTTGACAATCATTGTGCGCTTCTGATTGATACTTGAAATAAGGATGAGCTAATATGTCTTCAGCACAGACAGTTTAGCTGAAAAACTCAGCATTTCCCAACACCTTCCATTGCAAAAATCTTGTACAGGCTGTAAACAGTGAAACATTAGGGGAACTATCAAATCTGACATATCTAGGAATGCATTTGAGCCACTTAAAAAGGCATTAGCATCCCTCAAAAAGGGAGAGAAATGAAGACATTTGTGCAGCTCTGAGGAGAGTTTTCCATTGTAAATCCACGAGTGTCACAATGTGCAATGATCCCGTGAGCGCTGAGCCCACACAAGACTAAATCACAGAGATAACATTAGCATTGGCTTAGACTGTCAGTTAAGCTCAGTTTAAGCCCAGATTCCCGTTTTCTTCTTCTCTTCCCCTGTCATTTTGCTCATGAGTCTGACAGCGGAAGAAAAGCCTGCAGTGACCAGTGTCACAACATAATTGTATTACAATTATCAGCGGTCTGGCAGTGCATAATCATGTTGTTTGCTAATGTGATGTTGGTAATAATGATAAATGGCTGCATCTTGAACTTCTAGCGTAGTTTTTGTATTCATGCATCTGAACAGATGCTCCAGAAATCGGATCTGCATTGCACAGGCTTTCATTATGTAATAATAAAAGCAAGCATTTAATACGTGCATGTATATTCATAAGCCTACAGGGGCTGAGATCAGGGTCGTGGTATGCTAATGCAACCCAATAAAACCATAGAGGTTCATACCCGATCCTAACATAGCATCCCTTTCCCACATACCGGCATTAAATGTCATTTTCTCACTCCCTCTCTCTCTCTCTCTCTCACTCTACTTTCGTTCTGTTTACAGTCAGATCTCTCTCTCTCTCTGGATTCTGCTGGAGATCTCATTATTCACAGCAGCACATTTACAATTTGAACTTTTCTTCCCTTTTCTGCCATATTCTGGCATTTATGACTTTATGTTCAAATTTATGGACTATTTAGCTCTTCCTAAAAATGTCAGACGGAATGATGAGGTTATTTTCCTCAAAACACATTCTCGTTTTGTACATTAGTGCTTCAGATTTCTATGAACAAGGAGAGATGGGATCTTACATTTACCGCATTCGTGCTCATTATACAGCGGCTCAAAGAAAAAAGAGAAAATGTAGGCTTTCACTGAAAGACACTGGTACATGTGGCACTTCTCAACGTGTCTGCATAGAATTAGATCCCTTTAATGGGGATGGTAGTTGTGTGTACATGGTGAGTTCACGGTTCTAGGGATCATGGTGAGTAAACTTTTACTCTTTGTCTTAGAGTTATTTCTTATATTGTCTTGGTGTGGACTTTGAAACTACAGGAATCAATGCTGTCTGCTGGGGTCAGTTGCATAAACTTAGTCTTTAAGACTGTTCATAACTTCAGTTATCATAAAGTCAGTTACATAAAAAATAGACTGGTCTAATTTGATACAGACTGATTACCTCTATAACTAACAGCTACTTAAAACACACTCTAAAAAATGCTGGGTTAAAAACAGCCCAAGTTGGGTTGAACATCGACTAACCCAGCGGTTGGGTTGTTTTAACCCAGTGGTTGGGTTGAATGTTTGCTTAAAACAACCCAGTTGCTGGGTTAAAAACAACCCAAGTTGGGTTGAAAATGGACTAACCCAGCGGTTGGGTTGTTTTAACCCATCAATTGGGTTGTTTTAACCCAGTGAATGGGTGGCTTTAACCCAGCGGTTGGGTCGAATGTTTGCTTAAAACAACCCAATTGCTGGGTTAAAAATAACCTAAGTTGGGTTGAATATCGACTAACCCAGCGGTTGGGTTGTTTTAACCCAGTGAATGTTTTTTTTTTAACCCAGTGGTTGGGTTGAATGTTTGCTTAAAACAACCCAATTGCTGGGTTAAAACAACCCAACCGCTGGGTTAGTCCATGTTCAACCCAACTTGGGTTGTTTTTAACCCAGCATTTTTTTAAATGTAGTTCTTAAGACCCTCAAGTCATCCTACACTCTAAAAAAATACTGGGTTAAAAATAATTGGGTTGTTTTTAACTCAGCACTTTTAGAGTGTAGGTGTATATTACTTCTTTCTTTCTGATGAACACAATCAGAGTTATATTTAAAAAAATGCCCTGGCTAATCCAAGCTTCATTAATTAAATTTATTTTTATAAAAATGCTGGGTTGTTTTAACCCAATGCTGGGTCAAATATGGACAAACCCAGCAAAAGTTACCCATTTGCTGGTTTTGTCCATATTTGACCCAACATTGGGTTAAAACAACCCAGCATTTTTTAGAGTGTAGTTAGATAGTCCTCATGTCAACTTCAGCGTGTGACAGCTAGCCCCGGGCTCGTCCTTTTGAGCACTTTTTCTAACTTTTGGAGTGTAGGTTTCTAACTAATGTCTCTAACTAAGGTTTTCAGTCAAGTCCAATTATTTAATAAATCACATTTTTTTGTCAAAACAACAGTTTGTCTGTTTACTCCAAAGTGCAAATAATGTGCCTTGTTGGCAAGTGTTATTCGCACTAGCTCTGCCTAACAATATCTGGTCGCGAAAAACAAGATTCAAAATATAACAAGTCTATGTCAATGTTTTCAGTGGTGCGATCAGTAAAGCGTAAGGTTTAAGGATCTTGGTTTTGACGCGATCGACCCGATATCGAATCTACCTTTTGCCGAACTCGCTCTTCTCCCTTTTCCCATCACATATCGCATCAGAAAGGCCTTTACTGTCAATAAAAATTAAGAAAATATTCTAGAAATGGAAATTAAGTGGCTAACGAAATGATTAAAAATAATAAAAGCATTTATTGTGTAGGGTCAGGGGTCGGTGTACAATTGGGTTGTTTTAACCCAGCAATTTGGTTGTCTTAACCCAGTGAGTGGGTTAAATGTTTGCTTAAAACAACCCAATCGCTTGGTTAGTCCATTTTCAACCCAACTTGGGTTGTTTTTAACCCAGCATTTTATAGAGTGTAGGGAGGGCTTTTATTGTCCCATTAAGGCGGCATCCATTTTAATAAATATAATAATTTACACTGTTATTTTTGCATCCTGTTGATGTACAACAACACTGAGGTGCAAATAGTGTGTATCTGTCCAAATAAAGTATAAATAACATCTAACCATTTAAACATATTGCAAAGAACTGCTACTTTTACATGAATATATATAAAATATATTTGCACTTAGTGTAAATATCACCTATCGCTAAGAAAATGTTTTTTTCACTTTTCCTTTTTTTTTCTTCTTGTATGTCACCTTTTAGGCTACATTTATGCTGCTTTATGCATTGTTTTGTGTTTCATAATTATTGAACAGTTTAAATAGGGCTGTTAAACGGCACATTTCAGTGTCACAACTTGCCCCCTTTGGCAAAGGGTGAAATTAACTGTATTTTATAGCAATAGTAAAATCAACAGTACACTCTAAAAAATGCTGGGTTAAGAATAACCCAAGTTGGGTTGAAAATGGACTAACCCAGCAATTGGGTTGTTTTAACCCAGCGGCTGGGTTAAATGTTTGCTTAAAACAACCCAATCGCTGGGTTAGTCCATTTTCAACCCAACTTGGGTTATTTTTAACCCAGAGAGTGTGGAAATGTTCAACAGTTTTTTTGTAGCCAAGATTTTCAGGGATGTGCCTATATAGAAATCGCCCTAAACCATGTGCAATCTTCTTTATTTGAGATATTCAGTTTCAAAGTTTCTCTTAGACTTCAGCTAAATGTGTTGATGTTGTGCCTAAAGCTGCAGTGATCTGGCTTTTTTGTGCGTTAGACAGCTGTCTAACCGAGCGTCCCTGCAGGTACGGCCTGATTTAGTTTTGTAATTATAAGCGAACCATCAGTGCGTTGCAAACTATACTCAAGTAGATGCACTGAGGAACTTTAACTTTTGATTTCAGTCTGAAAGCAGATGCAGGCGATATTGTTGAAATTACCTATTATAAAACGGCCTTATACTTTTTTTCATCAGATGCAAATAGGGCTCACAAATTCATTACAGCTGTAATGAACTGTTTTGCATCTAAATAGAAAGAAACACAATTATCAGCCCAGAACTCCACAGAAGTTGCATTTAAGAAAAACACAAGTTGTATAGGATTTCTTCTGCTTGAAATAACTGTTTAAAAATAAATGAAACGGTTAAGTCAGGACAGAGAAGACAGATCAAGGATGTAGCCTCTGCCCTTCTGCTTATTATTGCTCTGATTTTTTTCGTCCTCAACGAGAAAGCAGGACACCTGTATAATATATTCAAATGAGTGCTTTCCGCTCTTCATGGGAGGAAGCGGTCTGGTTATCTGTACCGGACACCCTGCAGAACACACAGAGCCGCCTGGCCGCTATACGTCTTTATATCCGCGAGCTTCCCAGAGGACAGGGCATAATTCACAGATTGATCAAAGTACCGGCAGGATGGCTGAATTAAGGCTCATCTGGAGAAGCTGGCTAGTGACAGGGCCCTGATTAGACATTTCTCGCAGTGTTAGAACGAAATTAAGGATATTCGCTCTGTTAATCAGTCAACCGGGGACATTTCTTCCCCTGAACATTATTGCAGAATTGAGTTTTCCCTGTAATTGCAGAAGAAGACATTTGTGACATGAACAACAGACCATTTCAAGTCGGTGGAAGGAACCGAGGTAGTGAGATAAGCTGGCAGTGAGACGATGACAGATTTTCATGGACTCACCGATTGACAATTGCATACGTATGTGTTGTTATATTTCTAGGCATGAGCCCAAGGCTTTGATTCATCCTTCTTTACTGACAGACAAAAGTTGGGTTTATATTGGTGCTGTCAATGCTTCTCTGTTTGTGATCAGGCCATTTTAATCCGTTAAACTCTGGGAAAGTTTTCAGTGGTCCAGTGATCGAATTCATTCAAACAGTCCAAAACAGCGCTAATGTAAAGAAGACCAGCCTGATCACATCAGACATATCAGAGAGAATAGAGACTCACATTGTGTTTTAGTAAATTATTCATTACAGTAGCCATTACAGTTCCATTACCCTTCAAATTGCGCAAATTGAAATTGCGAATTGAAAATACGCCCAATGGAAACGCGTCAATTTCGCAAAAACTCCCATATATCGCAAAAAAGTTTTTATGCTCGCATGAGGTGGTTTTTCAGGCAATTCGAATAAAACTGTTTTTGTGGCATATCACTTGGAGTACCCTTAGTTTTTGTGCATTTTGTCTACCTGTCACAACTTACCCCAGTAGTGGGGTAGGTTGTAACCAAGTGGAAACCTCCCGCAGTTTCTCTTGAAGCCAATACGGAAGTGACTTAAACTGCAGTTCATCGAGTGGCCACTAGAGACAGACTCCAGAAGGAGCAGAATCTCATTGAGCTCATGTTAAAATGGCCAACTTTACAGCAGAAGAACACATGTTTACAGTCTGGGACAAACTGTGCTTTTGGTCTATACGGCTAATTTTGCCCTTCATGACGACTGTAAGTGGGGTGAATTATTTTATATCTCATTCGTTTACATTATATAAAGCCTTAAAGCTCTGCATAATTAAGGGCGTGGCCTCTTTGAGTGACAGGTGGATTGCCGTTTGTCTGCTGTCTGTAAGTCGTCAGCTCAGCTCCGCCCACGTCCCGCCTCTCTGCCCATTGTCTGTTATCCGGGAGTGACTCTGACAAGATGGCGACGGCCAGCTTGTTTCCACACACACTCAGGATCATGTTTGATTTGTTGTGTGTACGTTGCAGTGTTTAGTAATCGTAGGTTTATGCAGTCAAAGGCATTGATTTAGGAGTTTTTGGTGTGTCCGTGTGGTTATGTTCGGTATCGCAGCTTGACTCGTCTAAAATGAAAATGTCTTGTTGTTGTTGCTCAGTACAAATACACTGTGAATTCTGTAAAGTTTTTTTTCTGTAATGTTTTTTTTTTTTTAGATGGGTGCTTAGGTGTGTATACATTTATTATATAATAGAATTATATGGGCTCCTTATATTTGGTGTCATTTTGGAGTCTCCAATGATCCTTGAAGCTTGTAGAAAATACAGTTTTGTGAGAGTCACCCTGCAATCTGATTGTTTGCTTTGCTGGATATAGCAAATGATGACAAAATGAATGTGTTTAATGAGATAAATGGCGTATGCTTAATTTCACAATAAGTGTGCGATTAATCACGATTAATAAATGTAATCGATTGACAGCCCTAGTTTGTATATATACAATGTTAATCTCATCAGCAAAATTACTGCGCTATTTTTTCCCAAAGTTACACACAAACCACATTCCACTGAAATACAAAATCACTGATGAAATCTAACCCTATGACAAATTTCCAAAACTAGGGAGAAATGCAGAAGAACATTTAAAAGGTCTAATAATAATTCAGAACATTTATGAGCACTGAAATCTCTGAACAAACAAAACACGTCAGTTTAACACAGAAAGAATAAATGCTACTTTTTGTCCATTCTTCTTTGAATTGTCGTCTACATCAGTGTCTTCTGGGTCTCAATAATCCATCGCATCATCGCGGTCATGATCAGACGTACGTCTGTATCAGTGTCCTTATTTGCACATACATTTCAAGAAGACCTGATTAAATATGTGCAAATACATGCATGTTCATGTTTAGAGCACTAGAGTTTATGAAATGTGTCCATAAAAACTTTAAACGTGCTTGCTCTGGTCCATAGGTAGGCTATATGATCTATATGATCCGAGTTGTGAGTGTTGTTAAACTCATCGCACCGTTCTGCAATCTCACGCGTAATACAGCGCAGTCAGTGATTGGGTTAAAAGAGTTCATATGAATAAATGCAGATAAACGATCAGAACTGGCTGACGTAGAATCAGTGGTGTTCATCAATCGATAAAATCAATCGTGCCGTTCATTGACGTTGTTTTGACTTTCCAAACCCGGAAGAAGCAACAAGAAACACAAAAATAACCAACTTCCACTTGTTGATAAAATGTTTGAGTGCTTTTAATGTTTTCAGTCATGTGCAGCCTGTACATATCTGTTCACATCTCAAACAATGTGTTTTGGGGTTTCATGACACTTTAAGCTATTTTATTTTATCATATGCTCATGAATATTATTGTTGGAACCCAGAACATGACAAAGTGTGAAAATAGAACTATAATAGAAAATAGAAATTTGCCTGGAAGTATTTTTTTCCTTTAAATATAGTTTTTTACTTATGCATGTATTTATGTATGTAAAATAAAATATGGAAAAATTAAGCTGTTATTGTAAAAGTTTCTAAATCCAGAAAGTGCTTGAACTAAGGGCTTTACAGAACAGTTAAGGTATACAATGTGCTAAAGCCAGCAGAAAATACAAGAGGCAACATGCATGCAAAACTCATTCATTTAAGAATGAATGTTTTCCATCTAACGGTTGCCATGTACATCAACAGATTCAGTCTCAGCGTTAAACGTGGCCTCTGTTCCACGGTCTTCACTTTTGTCGCCTTCTATACAGATGAAGAAGAAAATGGAGGTGACAAGGGCCAATGTGTAACCTATCATCTTAAAAAAAAGCACAGAATAAGTCAATAAATAAAAAACAAAATTAAACCACTATAACATGCTATAAGTTATATGTATGTAAATGGTTTATGAGCACAACTGTTTTTCGTCAAAAAAAGTGGCTGAAAAGATTCTTTCCCTGTTGAAGAAGTGAAAAACACCCAATACTACTTTAATGGAAAACTGGGGACTTGAGTTGATTTCACTTGACATGTTACAGGGTCTAAACTCCCTCATATATTGGTTTGAAAAAGTGTTCACTATCCAGAGATTTAATTCTCTACCTTTACTAAAAATGCAATAAAAACATTCTCATCATTAGGCCTTTCTGTTGGATTATGGTTATCATTAAGGATATTTAGAACAGGATTGTTAATTATGAAATTATATTGTGTAATTTATCTGTACAATTTATCTGTACATACAGTCAAACCAATTTTTTTTCACTAGTGTGTGAGGACACTATAGTTCATTCTGTAAGTGAGGAGAGATAAATAAAGTCAACTGAGACCCAAACCCTCTTCATACAGTCAATACAGTTAACATTAATAAAAACCTGGGATTAAAATGATTCTCTTCACTTTGAGCTGAGCATGTTTTTCTGAAGTGTTTGGTCTTTAATTGCTAATGTGACCTTTGACCCCACAGACTGAACAAAATTAAGCACTGCTTGCTCATTGGTTGAGCTGAACTGGTATTATCTAATTGTGTTCTTAAACTGAACAGCTGATTGGTTGATTGTAATCATTACATCCCTTTCTATCAAAGTGATCTGACATTATCAAGATGAGTTTGAGTTCTTGTCATATTTTATTAGCATTTTCGAAACTATAGCGAATAAAATGTGAGAAAAGTTGACGTGTCTGAATAAATCTAGGTTTGACTGTATTTTCATGTTTCTCATCTTTGTGAAATTGTAAATTATTCAAATTTCCCCAACATTTCTTTTAATGTATAATTAGTGATTTATAGGTCCTGTGTTACATATTTCCTGTTATTTCAGTTGAAATATTATTAGGCCTATTGAACTATATCTGTTGCATTTATTCTCTGACAAATCTTGGAACTTGTATAGAGTGGGGTGAAAATACTTGGTATTTACCTTTGATCGATTAATCAGCAGTTTTGTGTAGTTATATAGTTCAGTCTCATTTTTCCCGCTGTTTGGTTCAGGTTTGCACCAGCTCACACAATAGGGATGGATATTTGTATTGCAGGTGTAGGTTCCATCCCAGTTTGTCCATCCACATGCAACATAATCCCCATCAATGAGAATCATACAGATCCACATTACAGGTGGAATCATGCAAATTATCAAATTAAGGATTTTTTCAGAACAAGATTTTTTTTCGCTGTCCTGTCTTTCAGACACTTCACTGTCCTTCTGTTCTAGAAATCTTGTAAATAGCAGCATCATCGCCCCAGCAAATACAGTAGGGACGATGAAGATGGAGATTACTATAACTTGGTTCCACCCAACATTGCATGGGCACACAAATTTCACACCCGTAACCGCCTCAAAACACAGTAACAAAAAGCTCACTGGAGCAGCGCTCTTAAGAATAATTTGGTTTCTTTGTTTGGTTTGTGGAGAAGGCATTTTCTGAGGTTTGTACACAGCACAATGAGTATCTTTGATGATCTTTTGGTTGCTGCTGTTCTATTGAATGTGATCTGGTCCACAGGATCGCCTGGAATGAACAGAATATAATCTGCATTATTATGAGCACACATAATAACAGAACTGATGATATACTTTAGCAATGCATTTGCTGAATACTGAATACTTTCTAAGTCTTCATTGAACATTGAACGTTCATTTTAACACCAGTGAACATGAGTCATATCTACCTCATTATTGTACAAGTACAATACTCAATGTACATTTTTATAGACGCTGAAATGTAAAACATGTACATGACATCATTTAAAACGTAAAACATTGCATATTTACAGCTGTAGATATTTTAGACCCCTCAACCCTAAATGCAAACACAAACAGTAAACATGTAACGGGCAGATTCATGTACAATGACAATAATTTTGTTACAATATGCCTATAGGTATTTTTGAGCTGCTACTCATTTCTAAATCTAACCCTAATCATGTGGCTCTAAACATTCATGAACAAAATTATTCAACCCCCAAAAGTCAAAATTTGTGGCCTAATGGTCAGAAAGTCAGACGGGTAACCCAAAGGTTGCGGGTTCGATTTTCAATACCAGCAGGAAATGACTGAGGTGCCTTTGAGCAAAGCACCAAACCCCCAATCACTCCCCGGACACTGCAGTGAATGTATGTATGTGTAACAGCACAAGCTAATTCAGTTTTGAGTTTCCAAAGGCTTAATTGTGTTTTGACCATTCAAATAAGTGACTTAAAAACAGCAGCACTGAATAGGGGTTGAATAATTATGACAGCTGTATTACAAAAAAAGTAATGTCTATTACTATTAGTGTCTATTTACACCAAGAGCAAATAGTGTGCCTTGTTGGCAAGTGCTATTCACACCAGCTCCGCCTAACAATGCCTGTTTGGGACAAACAAGACTAACAAAAGATGCAAACATTTCAATCTCTTCAGTGGTGTAGTCAGTAAAGCGTGAGGCTCATGGATCTAGGTTTTGATGCGATCAATCGTATATATATACAGTGTTTCCCCTAGGTTTACAGTTTGGGGGGGGGGACTACTAGTGTTACGGATACGTGGTGTTGCCATAGACGATAAATAAATAAATTTGGTAAATAAATATAAACAACATTTATTTATACATCACATAACTATTTACAACACAAAAGAGGTTGGCTTTGCTTAAGTTGTTTCTCCGGATTTTGTTGCTTTTAAGAAAAAAAAAACGTAATTTTTGCCTGTTTAGGTTCGTCACCTTCTCCATTCCTCTTCAACATTTTTACCACTAAAGTTACTACTCGCAAATCCGTGTTTTATTTTTTGGGGGAATATATTTCAGGGCTCAATGCTAAGGGTTTTTTTCAGGGGTTCAAATTTTAACTTGCTCTGCCAGAATTATGACTGGCCCCACCACAAAAAAACTGATAGATAAAATAAAATAGGCCTTGTATTGTTTTTGAGCCATGTAACCTTAATAAATAAGGTTATGACTCTAAAAACTAATATCCTAACTCTAGGATATTAGAGTTCTAGATATTACTTGGGCGGCAGTGGCTCAGTGGTTCATGTATGTTGTCTACAAACCGGAAGGTTGGTGGTTCGATCCCCGGTTCCACCTGACCAAGTGCCGAGGTGTCTATGAGCAAGACACCTAACCCCAGCTGCTCCCGACGAGCTGGATGGCGCCTTGCATGGCTGACACCGCCGTCGGTGTGTGAATGAGTGTGTGAATGGGTGAATGTGAGGCAAATGTAAAGCGCTTTGGATGGCCGTAGGTCTGTTAAAAGCGCTATATAAATGCAGTCCATTTACCACTTACCATTTATATATTTATATAGCCAATGACGATATTTTCCGTCTTTCACTGTTATACGGTAGGGGGCGCTGTAGCGCATTTCCTGAACAGAATCTCCTGATCAAAACAGCCGAAGCAGCAATGTGCGATATCATAAGCAGATGCATATGTAAAATAACGCAATCATCAACATAAAACAGCATATAAATCACAACTGCCTAATGTTATTGAATTAAATGTCGCCCCAGGACGAGTTCTAGGACTGTGAAGCTTTGGGCTGTTGATGGACTCGATCTACAAAATCTGTGTTTTGTTCATCGTTCGGACGTAACATTAGTCTTTTACAAAAACGTGATTTTCTCAGCTGAATGCTCAAAATGTTGCTTTTTCATGAAACTTGCAACATTCAAGTGTTGATTAAAAAAATAACGTATGAAGCTGGAATAAAACAGTGGGTCTTTTCTTTCTTTTGATATATTTCATGTTTAGATATTCTGTGGACCATTAAAACTTGTGAAAATGACCATAAATGCTGGCGGTGACTGGCAAATTTCATGTTTACGTTCATTTAAAAGATCTAACCGACTATGTTTACGATGATACTCAACAAGACAGTCATTTTGATATAATTTTGTGTGAATATTCGCGCGCTGGGAGACGCGTGGCCGTGCGTGTGTGTGTTGTTGCTGCGCTTCGCGAGTATCAAACTGAGAGACACTTTCTCGTCTATGAGCGCTTGAATATTTAAATTGGCAAGGCTTAAAAATGCGCAAATGATCAGTTTCCGTTAAGATGCAGCATTGGCCCGAGTGTCTTTCATGCTGGCACTGGACCATCGGGCAATTCTTATTGTCGACCGTAATGACAAATAATTTTTGCCATTCATTCAGGGGGGGCGGGGGGTCATTTTGGGAGGGCGGGGCGCCCCCCCCCCCAAAACAATGGTAGGGGAAACACTGATATATATATATGTGTCCCAGTTTACCTGAATTCACCCCAAACTTCATGGCATTGAAAACATAATTAATTAAATTAATAATATTGATCATAAACTAAATCAATTGATTAATTCCGTTATTTAAATTCATGAGGATTCATAAACATTTGTTGGGTACAACGGGGCTAAAGGCACACCATAAGAAAATGTTTACCTTTACACTATTCCCATTGTGTATGTTTGCAGAAAATATATTGAACATTTGAATATTGAATATTGTTTGTATTGAACATTTATGGAGCAACAGATTTTGTGTGAGAATAAATCATTACAAATCTTATAAATATGAGGTGGCAAAGTCGGTCTCTTACCCCACAGACACGGGGTAAAACCAGCATGGGGCAACAGAGTTAATACTTGTTCAAAACAATCACTTTAGCAAAGTTTGCTCTATTTTCTGTTTATTTTAATAGTTATTAATAATTACATTTATTTTTGTTCAATAAATATACTGTCATTTAAATATGTTAATATATAAATTAGGCCTGTCAAACGATTAATCGCATCCAATATAAAAGTGTGTTTACATAATATACTGAATGTGTGTGTGTGTGTCCTGTGTATAATACTTTTGTATATTTGAATACACACACACGTGTGTATATATTATTTGTTTATATTTATATATAAAATATTTATATTTCTATATAATATAAATTATATACAGTATATACATGCAAATATTTCTTATACACTTGTGTGTATTCAAATATACAAAAGTATTATACACAGGACACACACACACACATTCAGTATATTATGTAAAAACACTTTTATTTTGGATGCGATTAATCTTTTGACAATAAAAATCATATTTTAAAACACAAACTAAATTATTTTAAAAAGTAAAGATTCTGAAATCATTGAAGGAGATCCCATAATAATGTATTATAAATTTACAATAGTGACATTAAATCATGTTTTATTATATGATATGATTAAAATCACATTTTTAAATATGATAGTTCCATTATAAATATGGTGATTATCTCTAAGGTGGACACCCAACCTAACATATGATACCTACAATCTGAATTTAACCATGTCATGTCAACAAATGGAAAAGTCAGACAGATATTTACGATTGTGTTAATTATTGTTAATTATTGTGTCTTTAGCCCAAGGCAAAATCAAAGGAGCCTTCTACCCCAGAGCGCCTTTAGCCCTGTTGTACCCTACTCTTTTAAATGTACATGTTCAAAATTCACCCTTACTTAAAATACATAGCATATAGCTTACAGTAATTGATGAGATTCACAGCTGAACACTATCGCTTGAACCAAGAATCTTTAGTGTCTTACCTTGCTGTCCAGCAGTAACACAAACAGATTCAGTGTTTCCTTTGCTTTGCGTCTATTTACGGCCGAAAGAGAAACACATCCACCTCAACAATCACACAAGTTTATATACTGTAGGATAAGGCATGGTCAAAGTTAGCATACGTCACTGTTATTGTTTCTATCCTTTATTTATCGAAAAGCAGTTTCTCTGTTGCTAAGAAGATATAATTTTATATACAGGCTAAAGTCAACACAGCTTCTCACATCCTCTTTTTCAGAACCTCTGGAACCTCAGAATATCTTTTCTTAAAACACCCAGAGGCACATAGTATTTTCTCTTTTCTCCACTGTATCATAAGTTTCACAGTAACGCACACACACACGCACAAATGTTGGGTTCCCTTTCGAAAGGGAACTCGCGCTGCGTCAGCTTGACGCTACGGGGAACGCCTCCGGCGTGACAGGTGCCTGAAATTACTATCGAAAAACGTCAATCCTATTGACCGGCAACAGCCTATGATGTCATCAAGGCGCGACCAGGAAGTATATAAGGGCGCCTTGCCAACATGACAGTATCTCTTCGTCTTCAGTGACTGTTTTGCCTGTTTCGCTATCGGGAAGCATCAACGGAGAAGGAATGAAGTGTGCGAAGAAACAGCGACACTTCCGCAAGTGTGTGGATCCATGCAACAGGTACCTTACACCTGATGACACACACACACTCTGCGTGTACTGCCTGGGGGAAGGGGCACGCACGGGATGTTCTCGAGGGAGCATCCTGTGCGAACTGTGAGCGTTTTCCCATGAGAACGCTCCGCTCTCGTTTGGCTCTCTTCTCGAGGGGAGAGAGCTCAGCAGCTGGGAACGGCCCTGCTCGTGCTGAGGCTGAGCGGCGGCTACAGACTTGGGGTTCCCAGCTGGATCTGGCTCGTCGTCTGGAGACCGGTGTAGTGTTGGCAGACAACGAGCCAGATCGCGAGGGGCGGACCTCGGAGGAGGAGCAGGATTTGCGCTCCTCCTCCTCGTCCGCTGCTTTTCCATTTGAGCAGAGGATGGTTGAGGAGGCGAATGAAGCGCCTGAGGCTGAGGCTTCTCAACCACCCTGTCCCATGTATGGGGAGCTGTTGGAGGTGATGGAGCGCGCTGCGGGTAGACTGCAGCTGCCTTGGCAGCGCGCTAGGAGAGAGGACGTGCGTCCGGGTAGGCTGGACGACCGTTTTCTCTCCGCCCATGACCAACCAGCTCTCGGGAGCCTTCCATTCTTTCCCGATCTCCACCAAGAGATCGCGAGAGGATGGAAGAGACCTTATTCAGCCCGGATCCATCGACATCAGCGGGCTAATTTCGCTGATGTCGAGGGATTGCCCGAGGCGGGGTACGTGGCGTTGCCGCCCGTAGACGAGGCGTTTGCGAACTACCTCGCCTCCGGGCGGCTATCGACATTAAGGGCTCCCACCCTGCCGTCTGAA
Organism: Gobio occitaniae; assembly: GCA_033150135.1. Taxonomy (NCBI): domain Eukaryota; kingdom Metazoa; phylum Chordata; class Actinopteri; order Cypriniformes; family Gobionidae; genus Gobio; species Gobio occitaniae. Next base: position 70,336 of record JARQWZ010003884.1, read on the forward strand.
CCTCTCAGGACGTCTGCGCGCCTGAACGGCAGGGCATACATGTCGGCGGGTCATGCCGGGGCAGCCTTACACACAATGGCGGTGTTACAGGCTTACCAGGCAGACCTGCTGGGGGACCTCGATCAGGGGGTGGGTCTGACCCCTGAGGCGGTAGCCGAGCTGCGCCGGTCCACAGATCTGTCTCTCCGGGCCACCAAGCAAACCGCTTTTGCCATCGGTCGTTCGATGGCGGCGATGGTGGCCACGGAGAGACATCTGTGGCTCAACCTGGCGGACATCGGGGGGAAAGAGAGAACCTTTCTCCTCGATGCCCCGTTATCGCCCTCTGAACTTTTTGGCACCTCCGTAGAGGCGGTGGTGGGTAAGTTCAGGGAGGCGAGGGCGCGCTCGGCAGCGTTTAGGACTTGCATACCGCGGAGGTCCGGGACAGCGCCCAGGCAGTCGGGTGTCCCGCTCCCGTCTCAGTCTGAGGGCTGGAGACAGGGGCAGCGAGCCAGCGTTGCCTCTCGAGCGCCCCCGCCGTGGAGGAGCGGGGCGCAGAAGAGGCGGGACATCCGCAACCGGAAGAGGAAGGAAGCCGGGGCTGGCAACCGGGACCAGCATAGGCGGCAGACTCCGCCCCCGAGGGCGCGGAGATAAATGCTGCTTTTCCCTTCCTCGCTCGTTCTCCCCGGGCGCTTTACATCAGGCCGGTGGGCCTATGATGAGCAGGAGATGTAAGATTCTGACGGCCCGCCTGGCTTGGTTGTCGAAGCGCCCCCCTCAGGTCGGCGGGCGGATATTAGCTTGGTGGCTGGATTGATGCACCGCGAGGAGCGATTGGTGAGTCCCCCTCTACGAGGGTGAAACAATTTCAAAACTATGTTTTTCAGGACTTTTTGACCGTCGCTCCCCTGAGGGGTGCTTGGGGAGATTTTTGGATCATCGCGGGATGTCGCAGGGCTGCAGCTCCCCGTGAGTAGGCTAAGAACGATCTTCTTTGCAACATTATGTGGTTGTGTGTGTATGCCTCACTTTGCTAGTAGAGTCTTGCTGCCTCTCCGTGTTATATTTTCCCACTATGTGGGTTATTAAATTGCGCTCTCGCCCGAGGGCTTGTAGTGTAGAGGACTAGCTGTGTTTTTCCTAGCGTAAAAGTGGGAAGTAGCTGAAGACCGGGTACGCGTTAATGCGCGAGCTGTAGTGAGATCTGCGCCCAGCTCTGCGGGGCTTTGGGGAAAGGGGTTTTTCGGGGCCTCAGTGTGTTATATTAGAGGTAATAATATATTCCTTCCCGAGCCCTGAGTAGATCTAGTGCGGTTTGCCGCACCACTTGGCCTAGGCTTTGTCAAGGATGGGGGCGTTCCCTTCTAATGAAGGTGTTTGCCCCTGGCCTGTCTTTTTTATATAGAACATGGCGTGGTTTATGCATCCTTGTTTCAGCCTCCTCTTATTACAGAGTCGTCCGGCCAAAGCCCGCCCCCTTCTCTGCGTTCTGGGGTTACGAGTAACGCAGTCGGGGTGTTGCAGCAGGCAGCGACTTTGCCAGTGGTCGTGGGGCGGAGTGAAGCGTCTTTCGCTGGTTTTGCGATCAGACTTTATCTGCCGTTTCCGCCTTTCAGAGCTTGGTGGCCGCCATCTTTTGGCGGCCCCCGGCCTCTTCCTGGAGGATGTTCGGCCGGTGGGTTCTATATTTTCTAAAAGAAAAGGTATGTTTCACCCTTGCTCTATGTCTCTGCTCCACTTCCTTTAGGGCTCGGGTTGAACTGAACATCGGATAAACCTCTGTGAAGGTTCTGGTCGGATGCTCCCCTGAGGCCCGAGCATTACCAATGGCTGACGCCCTCGCGCTTATGGTTGGCCGCTGCATGGAAAGTAAGACAGCCGCCCCGAGGCAGGTGACGTAAGTTGTACTCCCCTCGCTTTAGAGGGTCTTTGTTTAAGCACTTTCGCTGAGTACACTGCTGTTGGCAATGTGATTAGGTCCATGTTTGTAGGCGCTGCCCGAGAGACTGCGCCGTCCTAGGGGCCCTAGGACACGGCGATGCAAGTTGTCCCTAGCTGCCTCTGGGATGGAGCCAGCCCAGGTGCGGGCATAGGAGCCAGCTGGTTGTTAGTAGCCAGCCTTGGCAGTCTGGGCAGTTGGACTTCAGAACAGGTAGTAGGCATCAACCGGCCTCCCTGCAAGGAAGTCTCGACGCCGTGGCCCACGAGTGGGCCCTGGAGGCTCTTCTCCACTGGTGTCGACGTCAGCAGTAACCTCGTCAGCAAAAACTTCCTTGGGGTTGAGTTCCCAGGTGTGAACTGCATTTCCAGGCTTTGTCAGCAGCAGACAGCTGCCGCCAGCCCAGGCGCAGCAGCCAGCCTTCTTAAGGCTGCCCTGAGGGGTAGGCTCCAGGTTTGGTTTACCTTTACTCAGATGGTAGGCCCGATTGGCCTCCCTGAGGGCCTGCTGTGGTCAGCAGGCGCTGCCTGGTCTTCCCCGAGGGGGCACGACTGGCATTGAGTCCCTCGATGGCTGGTATAAGCTGCTAGTAGGCGCTGTATGGCTAGCACGAGTGCTAGTAGGTAGTAGGCCTCAACCGGCCTCCCCTAATGCAGCCGCTGGGGCGGTGACCATGAAGTGCCATGAGTAGCACATTCTGGCTTGGGCGGCTCGCTCTGCTATCAGGTGGAGGCATTGCGCCTCCCTGGAATCGTTCCCCGGTCCCCAGGTTTGGTAACAGATCGTAGCATGGGATGCTATCAGGAAAAGCTGCACGGGGCTTCCCTGTGGGATTCGCTTGGAGTAGTAGGCCTCACGTGGCCTCCTCTGAGGGCACGCTCCTGTCTCGTGGTCTCTGGATAGGTCCAGTCACTGAGCAGAGGGCTGTGATGGAGAAATGCCCGGCATTGTTACAGGTGGTAGGCCTGTTAGGCCTCCCTAATGATGCGAGTCCCTATCTTCCCTGCTACCTCGAGGGCTAGCACGACTGCGATCAGGTTTCAGGCCCGTTTGGCCTTCCTGAGGGCGAGCTCTGCTGTTGGACACGCGAGCAGTCGGCAAGGGTTACCAGGTGGAGGCTCCTCTCGGCCTCCATGGGGAACGAGTTCCCCTGGCGGGAACGCACAACTGGCTTTACGCTGACAGCTAGTGGTCACCCGCTATCAGGCGCCGGTCTCTGGCCGTTCGCGAGACCTGGAGGCGGTGTTCTTACCCTAGCACGACGAAACTTACTGCTACTATGCGGTCCCCACGGGAGGGGACTTTCATAGTTTGCCTACTGCATGGTTACCTACCAGGCAGGCTTATGAGCTCCTCTCGAATGAGGGTCTACTATGAGCTTACGGCCGCTTGGCGCTGGTTAAGGGTTGTAGGCCCCTCGGGGCCTCCCTGGCATAATCAGCCTGTAAGGCCTCTGGCCTCCTAAGCACGTTTTAAAGTAGGTGCTTAGTAGATCCGAGGATCGAGCGGCTAAACTCCCCTCGCTAGCAAGGGTTATATAGCACTTCGCTGAGAGCTGCTCTCCGGGATAACCCGTCTCTGAGATCTGGCTAGTGGATGTCACTGCCTTTTTTGCAGCACCCTAGCGGGATGCCTCTTTGGAGGCGAGTACCAGAGGCTCTGTACTGTACAGACAGGGTTGACCGTATTACGTGTCCCACATTAAGTCTGGGTCACCTGGTCAGGTCTCCCTGGTGGCATTCGGTGAGAACCTCCCGAATAGTGACTGGCATAGGGTTCCCTCGTAGTTCCCTTGCCACGTTCCCTTAAAGGAACCCCTTCTAAGTCGAATGGGCTGGTTCCAGGCCTTCGAGCAGGGCCTGGGAAGGACCTCATGTGTGTGAAGGTTCCTTCTTGGGCGATAGCTTGGGCTATGACCGTAGGGAGCGCTGTCACTGACAGCCTAATGTGACCAGAAGGGGAGTGGTTCAGGCATCCCAGTAGAATTTGCTTGTCTTGACAGTTGTCACGGCCAGTGGGCATGCACTCCCGTCGGCATGGCGGCGTTGGTATATCGTTCCCCGTAGCGTCAAGCTGACGCAGCGCGAGTTCACTTTCGAAAGGGAACGTCTCAGGTTACGAATGTAACCATTGTTCCCTGAGAACAGGGAACGAGACGCTGCGTCGCTGAGCCATGCCGCAGGGCCTGCCTGCCGAAAACAGTCCCTTCAGACGATTAGATACTGTCATGTTGGCAAGGCGCCCTTATATACTTCCTGGTCGCGCCTTGATGACATCATAGGCTGTTGCCGGTCAATAGGATTGACGTTTTTCGATAGTAATTTCAGGCACCTGTCACGCTGGAGGCGTTCCCCGTAGCGTCAAGCTGACGCAGCGTCTCGTTCCCTGTTCTCAGGGAACAATGGTTACATTCGTAACCTGAGACGTTTTGTTGTGTTAAATGACCCAAATGATATAGTGACTTCTCATGATAAATCCATGTCAGAAATTATAGCTGATATGAGGGTATGCTTGTATGTCCAAGCCCTGCAGAAGCAGCACGACAAAAGGTCCAAGAAAGAAATCCATAAAGAAAAGAAGAGGAGGAAAAAGAACCTGAACCAGGATCAGGAGACCCTTCTACAGTGGGGAAAACGAATGATGGGATCGCTAAGAAAGAGATATCATAAAGTGTTATCAAAAATGATAAACTGATGATGGTTCAAGAAAAGTTTGATGAGGAAATGGACACGTTGGTGAATAAAGTTGATAGTACATTGGAAAATCAATTATATTCACCTCGAATTAACAATTGTGTATAAATGAATTTGTAACAGGTGGTACTGGATACACACTCTCGGCCATGTCTTTCTAAGATCCTGTTAGAAGCGTTTGCAACATACGAGAAGATCATATATGAGTGTTTTGCAGCTTTTTTAGGTAGATATGATCAGGTGGCGTACAGCTGATGCGAGTTGACTAACGTGACCTGCCAGAACTGACGCTATGCTTGATTTTGTTCACATACTGTGCAATAATACCACAAAATATCACACAAATCATGTTTTCTGTAAATAGTGGACATTATATTAACGTTAAAACAAAAGTTGCTGTGATCCTGTTATTGTATGCTTGCATTTTTTTGTTCTTCACAGATTTAAGAATCTCACAGTGACCCGATACTGGCCCGCATTAGACATAATCTGAATGAATATGGGGAAGGTGAGCTCACTGACTGGAAGGAATGTGCATAGAAACACCAATCGCCTTGGAAATGCCAGGTATGATGCTTAAATATATAGCCTATTTTAATTTGTTTCCTGGTATAACTATGTACTCAAAATGTGCCTTTGATTCTACAGTATGTTTTTTGGATTATATTGTTACACTGTTAAAGAGTATTTTACAAAAGCACAAAGTTTTGTTGTTATTGTGAGTGTACACAAATAAAAGTAGACAATTTATAGTTTATAATTGTATCTCACATTTATCTGCATGGCCAAAAATGATGGAGTATTGTGAGTTATTTCCTCTGTCATGACGGTGCGTTCGTGGCCCAGAGGGTTAAAGAAAACACAGCCTATTTAGTTTCATATTTATGTTTATATAGTGGCCTATAATATTATTATTTTTTTCATTATTTTAATGCTGATTATGAAAAGTGAACAGTTTGGTGTAAGATGCACAATATGTTGGGAGACATGATTTTGACCACTTCTTTAAGTTTTGTTTTGCAGAAAGCCTTTCTTTAAAGTGCATTTCATTTTGTATAAATTGTATTTGAATGTTTCATCAATTAATTGCATGTATATTTGATAAATTAGAAGCAAGCCAGGAACGTTGGGAATGGATTGATGTACACAACGAATCCACTGGCCTGTTTCCGCGGCCTTTCAGTATAAGGCTGAAATGATAGGCTACATCTTTCCATTTGTAATAAATTTCTTGAATACAGGTCTTAATTACAGTAGGCCTATAGATAGTTATTATATGTGTGGCTTTAAATCAATAGGCTACGCTATATTGTATAAAGTGATACAAATAAATGTGACTTGATGTGCTGGTGCAAACGTATCCACATAGATATGATCAGATTAGACGCTTTCTCTTTAAACTGTCATCTTTTTGTTGTGTGTTTTTTTAATAAGTGTGCAGCACATATTTACATAGGGGATTCATAAACGGGTCGGGATGTTAACCGCAACACTGCGAAGGTATTTTACAGTTCTTTTTACCCCAAAGCAAAGTACATGTTGGAGAGAGATGCACGCAAAGAGACCTATAAGAAAATAATATACTGATTTTAGTTGGTCTAAATCATGGGTGTCACTAGGCCCTTATTAGGGGGGCTTCAAAAATATGTGATTAACCTTTATAACATATGAAACTGGCAGGAGTCTTCGGGTTCGTCCCGTCTTTTAGTCTGCGTTAATCAGCTTGTTCTTCAATCCGCTGTGGCGCCGAGTCAGAAGCAGAGGTGTGTGTGTGTGTGTTGATCTGAGCTTTCATTGGTCTGTCGCCGCTCGTCAATGCCAAAATATTTGAGAAATTCAATCAAATCAGAGTAGACAGGCTTTATGTTCACAGAAGCTGAGGCTGAGCACGAACTTTAGCAGCTCGACTCGACCTCAAGTGTGAGATCTGTAGCTAAACTAGACATTTCATATTTGAGCTGCTTCTGTAAGTCACAAATGTTAAATAAATGACAAAAAAATTTATAAACTCTTGTCTAATTTCGCCATTTTTTGGCCATTTTCGCCATTTATATGCAGAAATTAGAAAATGCGTATCATATGCACATAAAAAGTAATTTTAAACTAATTCTGTAATGGAAATTTTTTTAATTTTATTTCCAGTAACTAATGCCTTATTAAGTAAAGCTTCAGAGAAAATTAAGTTCTGCTTAGTTTCGCCGAAACAGGAAAACACCTAGCACATCGAAACTGCAAAAGAGGAAACAGACACATGGTGTAGCGTCTGGGCATGCAGGCTCGTGCAGACATTTTGAGGGGCAGTGGCCCAAACCAAAAAAAGGGGCACTATAAGGGGGTTGAGTATCACCTTAATATAGAGAATCAATAACAAACCTTTTAAATCATATTGTAAAAACAATTGTTAGGTTTTAGTGCTAATTCAATTTATTATTAATTCAAAAAAGTTGATTCTGAGCTGATTTAATCTCATTTAATGTTTATATATATATATATATGTAGCAAATGAGAATTGCTAAAACTATTGAATATATTTTGAAACAAAGGTCTTGTTAATGATTTTTAGTTTTGTTCAAGGTGATTAGCAACGTTTTTTCAATAACAGAAGATTATGTAAAAAAAAAAAAAAAAAATATATATATATATATATATATATATATATATATATATATATATATATATATATATATTTAATTATCATTCAATGCTTTCAGAATCTTTACTTTTTTAAATAATTTTTGTTTCTGTATTTTTAAAATATATTTCTATACTAACATATTTTAATGACAGTGTATTTATTGAACAATATTGAATTATTTTATTTATTTATCAAAATAAATAGATACTTGGCTAAAGTGATTGTTTTGAACAAATATTAACTAAGACATGATTAAACATTATGTTAGCTAAAGTATTTGTATCAGGACTGTGTCTTTTGCCCCATGCTGGTTTGATTCTGTGTGTCTGTGGGGTAAAGGCCCAGCTTACATTTATAAGATTTTTAAACAAACAAACAAACAAACCATTTTATTATGATTCATTTTCACAGAAACTCTGTTGCTCCAGCAATGTGTAATACAAACATATATCTTTTTTGAAAATCAAACTTTTCTTAGGGTCTGCCCTAAGCCCTACTATGCTAAGATACAACTTATAACATTAGTATATTGTCTTTTAATTGTGTATAGGCTACTATTAATATGGTCTAAATAAAACATTATAAATATGATGTATGTTATAGATACGGCCCCACTTTATATTAGGTGGCCTTAACTACTATGTACTTACATCAAAAAACAACTGCAATGTACTTATTGTGTTCATATTCTATTGCAAAACACTTTTGCTGATATTGAAGTGGGATACGGGTAGGGTTAGGGACAGGTGTGGTGATATGGGTAAATTTAAGGGTAGGGTGTAAGGGAAGTGTCAACAGTGTAATTACAAACGTAATTACAGAAATTAATTACAGATGTAATTACATGCAGGTGTTTTTAAAAATGTAAGTACAATGTAAAAACATGTACACAATAAGTGCAATGTATCAAATTATTAATTAAAATGTTAGTACATAGTAGTTAAGGCCACCTAATATAAAGTGGGTCCATTGATTATAATGGGAAATTTACTTTACAGGAGTTAAAGTGTGAAAAACTGTCTGTTAAATATTCTATGATTATCTACCCGCTGATATGCTGGAGCTTTGAATGCAATGTTGAACTGACTTTAGCCTCCTTTTGCTCTTTCTCACGGTTTTCTTTTTTGTGAAGTTTTTGTCTACAAAGTGTGCCAACAACACATTTGGTGGTATTTAGCTCAGATCAGGTATAATAATTTGATTAGACAATTAATCATCTTCCAAGAACGTGAATACTTTGCATAAGTTTTTAGCACTATTAGAAGACCAGGAGCAACAAGAGGGGCACATCAGCCGATGAGGGCAGAGGGGCAGTGGCTCTAGCAATTTCTTGTGTGCGTTTATTATTTTTTGCATCCCGCGACTGCAGTAGAACTAGGTAGGCTACTCTATCATTTTAATATATGACGCTGCAACGCCGCGCCAAAAAAAAAAAAAGACAAGAAAACACATTGTGAGAGGTTATAGCGGCTAGACATCATAATTTTCAGCTTTGCGATCAGTTGCCGATTTGTTCAGAGTGGTCCAGCCACACATACTTGCAACTGAGGAGAAGGCGATATACGAAAGGGAACAGAGATTAGTGGAGAGATATAACAAAGACTTGTCTCCAGCCCTTCCACAACAATTGATCGCATTCCATGCAGCCTTTCAAAGACAAATCTCTGGGATGACAACAGTTCAAGATCGTTGGGAGAAAAGGGGGCGAAATGTTTGAATTTGCATGGTGGTAGCTCAAAGTTGTTGTTTTTTTTATACCACTTAGTTATTTTTTCTTGGGATTTCATTTGTTGGAAATATGATCTAAATTTAGAAATGCTTTTGAAATTTAAAACTTTGCGTTTAATAAACAAAATACCTTTTTTAAATGAAGACAGCGTTTGGAGTGAATGCAAAATAATCCGTTCCCTGGTTATTGTGAGTGTACACAAATAAAAGTAGACCGTTTATAGTTTATAATTATGTCTTGAATTTATCTGTTTGGCTAAAAATGACGGAGTAGGCTATTGGGAGTTGCTTCCGCTGTCATAAAGGAAAAAATGCGCTGGCGCCTTCATTGGAAAGAGGGTTAAAGAAAACGTAGCCTATTTAGTTTCATAGTTAGGCTATGTTTAAATATTAGCCTATGATATATATATATATATATATATATATATATATATATATATATATATATATATATATATATATATATATATATGTGTCACTGGTTCCTGTGACGGGTCACATATATACATATACATATATATATATATGTGACCCGTCACAGGAACCAGTGACACAAGTCGGCACCACAACTTTTGGGCAAAATGAGTAAGAAGCGTTTTTTTTCAAAATTGGTGATTTTCGCTTTTTTGCAGAATCTGTTAGTTGAGATCACGAAGAAGCCTCTCCGTGTTTGAGATAGCAGCATTAGTATATTTAAAAACTTACATTTTGAGGTTGAAATCGGTTGTTTTTCGGAGATTCTAGCATGAGTAGGGGCGATGTTTCTTTTGTTATTTCCCCCGCCCTCCAAGGGAAGCTTGGTTTAGTGTTGCCAAGTCCGTGGTTTTCCCGCGGAATTCAACACTGTTGCCGGGGGCTGTATTTCATGTCCGCGGGTTGAAGCGACCCCAATAATGTGATATTTAGCCCCGGGAATGCGAATTTTAAACGCGATTGCGCTTGTTTTGGGCTAGTTTTGAGTAGCAATTGTGCAGGTTTTGTTGTGAAAACCTGGCAACCCTGGCCGCACACAGATCTCTGCTGGCAGTGCCAAAGCAATAACGAGCAGCTGATACGAAGAGCAAACCTCACAGACAATACACAATGTCTGAAGCAGTAAAGAACCAACACGATCATCTTTCCCTTGTGCAGAAAGAGAGGGCTGTGTACAACAACATGACTGAAAATAAACATACATACAGGCAGTGTTGGGGAAAGTTACTTTGAAAAGTAATGCATTACAATATTGCGTTACTCCCTTAAAAAGTAATTAATTGAGTTACTTAGTTACTTTTTAAGAAAAGTAATGCGTTACGTTACTTTTGCATTACTTTTTCTCACCTGGGCTGGGCTTACTTTTTTGTTTTGTTTTTTAATAGCAAAAAAAGTCCTTTTTTGTGCAAATGTAAAGACCTCTTCATACCAAAATTGAAATGATAAGTCTCAGGCTGAGGTAAAAATGTGCTGCCATTCTGGATAATGGAAGAATAGGACGCAGAAACGCAGGAGAAAAATGTTTTGCCAATAAAAACAAAAAATCTAGTAATATTTGCTCATGGTTTAACTGAATCATCAAAGGTCAGCAGCACGACATTGGTCAATAAAGGTAGATTAAATGCATAAAAATATTAGTTTTATTTAACATTTATATATTTGAGGTTTGAGTACTCTGATTTTGCATTTGACTGATTTTATTCATTTTGAGGAGTACAGAATCTTTATTGTGCAAGTGAGATAAATAACTGCTCACATTTAGTGTAGAACTACAATAAACATCACGTTTACACACAACGCCTCTGCAATTATTTTTCTCAACATGGGGGCAGGAGAGCTGTCAGTCAAATTAATGTGAAAAAGTAACTTGCGTTACTTTTTTGAAAAAGTAACTCAGATATTTTGTTGTAAATTTGAAAAGTAATGCGTTACTTTACTAGTTACTTGGAAAAAGTAATATTATTACGTAACTCAAGTTACTTGTAATGCGTTTCCCCAACACTGCATACAGGTCCTTGAAAGTGCTTGAATTTATTTTGTGCAAGAAGTTTTCTGGAAGAAATTCCATATTATTATCTCCGGTCCGATAATGTGTTATTTCGCCAACACTTCGTGGACTATGCTTGATTTACGTTTGTTACTTGCATTTATGCGTTACGTTAAGTGTTTCCCGCGTGAGGTACTTTGTGTTGTACGTTGCCATGATGTTCACGCGCGCACAAAACTATACAGTACCTCAACGTTTCACAGACACACCTTGAAATATTGCTAAAATAGACTGGTTACATGAACCTAAGCTATTTTCAAGGTCCAAGAAAGAAATCCATAAAGAAAAGAAGAGGAGGAAAAAGAACCTGAACCAGGATCAGGAGACCCTTCTACATTGGGGAAAACTGTGAAAACGTTGAGGGTGTGGCCTACTTTCAGACTACATCAATAAACCCCGCCCTCAAGCCTGATTGACAGTTGACAGTGTTAGATCGGAAAAGCAAGTGCAAAGGGGATTGCAATTCCATTTGAATTTTGTGCAGGTTGCGGCAGGACACGAAGGAAATGAAATAGAAAATACGTGATTTTCTATTACTATTCCAAAATGGCAGGGTCATAACGTAATTACCAATGTAAGACTTTGGAAATCCAATTGCAAACAGACTTTGCTTTTCCACTTGAAATTTGGCAGTAGTTGTGCGTTCGCGTAAACGAAAATGCAAATGCAAATGGCAATGCGCAATTGGCAATTCCTTTTGAAAATTGTTTGCGATATCCTTCCATAAGTATGTTCAAAAATGATGGAGTTTTGTGAGTTATTTCCTCTATCATGACTCATGAGGAAAAAACCCATCAGAACGCGCCGGCGCGTTCGTGGCCCAGAGGGTTAATGAAAACACAGCCTATTTAGTTTCATATTTATGTTTATATAGTAGCCTATAATATGATTTTTTTTCATTATTTTAATGCTGATTATGAAAAGTGAACAGTATGGTGTAAGAGGCTATCATAAGATGCACAATATGTCGGGAGATTTTGACCACTTCTTTAAGTTTAGTTTCACAGAAAGCCTTTCTTTAAAGTGAATTTCATTTTGTATAAATTGTATTTTAATGTTTCATCAACCAGTTGCATGTATATCTGATAAATAAGAAGCAAGCCAAGAACGTTGGGAATGGATTGACGTACATAACGAATCTACTGGCCTGTTAATTATTCATTACAGTGTGTGCTTTGAGTTGTACAGTGAGTTGTAACACTACCAATTACACGAATCATGGATAAGATAGGAGTCATGTGACAGTTTCAGTTTCCTCAGGCTTCCTTTACGATCCCGCATGGAGGTTTTTCTAGTCTGTGTTGCTATCTCTCCTGAAGCTACAGCAGAAAATCTCATTCTGAGGTAAGAAAGTAAAACAAAACAAAAAAGATAATATTTAGTTTTGTATTTCTACCATTGTAGATAATGTTGTATGAGTTATATCAGGTCAAAGTGTAGTTTCTCTAGTAAAGAATGGAGTATCAACCTCCTGCTAATGGGCACCATGCTAATACAGCTAGCTAAACAATGGGTGACAGTGGCGGGGTAGGTTGTGTCACGTGTTTTGAAACAACCATCCACTTACATACAACTAAGAACATTTTTGTGATTTTAATTATTCTACAGAATGCCTATGTTTATGTTAATTTGCTCTCGCTCACACACACACACACACACACACACAATATGCACATACACTCCCCATATTCACTTGTATTTTATTGTTGCAGCCGTTAATTTAAAATAAAATTGTTGTTGTGGCATATCACTTGGAGTACCCTTAGTTCTTGTGCATATTGTCTACTGTCACAACTTACCCCAGTGTGTGTTACAACTTACCCCAGTAGTGGGGTAGGTTTTAACAAAGGACCAATTTGTATAAGTAGCTGAAGAAATTTATATTGTTGCCATTTGTAGTAGACAAATGTGGGTACTTTGCCTAAAAGTTTCAGACGTGAAGCTAAAAAAAGTGTAATTTTAGGAGCTGAAGAAAAAAGTGTTACAACCATCCCCGGTCTCCCCTACATTAACACGTTTGTTTGCCCATATAATCTTAAGATATTAGGTTAAACTTATTTGGTTTGCTGTTCACTGATGAGGGTTCGATGAAGCCGCTTCTACTCGAGCTCTGAGACCCACACAGTGACTAAATATAGGATATGATTATGTAGGGTAAGGTACCAAAGATGAAGATGAGAGTTTGGGAGGTGGTGTGAGGAGGCTGAGGAGAGGCAAGCAGCTGCTTATATATTCTGGCTGCCGGCTGTTGATTGGAAGATTAGATGGGCTCGCTCCTCCCTAAATTACGTTTAGGAACTTCACTTAGCGTTGTTTCCACACACACTCAGGATCATTTTTGATTTGTCATGTGTACGTTGCAGTGTTTAGTAATCGTAGGTTTATGCAGTCAAAGGCATTGATTTAGGAGTTTTTGGTGTGTCCGTGTGGTTATGTTCGGTATCGCAGCTTGACTCGTCTAAAATGAAAATGTCTTGTTGTTGTTGCTCAGTACACATACACTGTGAATTCTGTAAAGTTTTTTTTTTTTTTTTGCATGGGTGCTTAGGTGTGTATACATTTATTATATAATAGAATTATATGGACTCCTTATATTTGGTTATTTGGTGTCCTTTTGGAGTCTCCAATGATCCTTGAAGCTTGCAGAAAATACAGTTTGTGAGAGTCACCCTTCAATCTGATTGTTTGCTTTGCTGGATATAGCAAATTATGTCAAAATGAATGTGTTTAATGAGATAAATGGCGTATGCCTAATTTCACAATAAGTGTGCGATTAATCACGATTAATAAATGTAATCGATTGACAGCCCTAGTTTGTATATATACAATGTTAATCTCATCAGCAAAATTACTGCGCAATTTTTTCCCAAAGTTACACACAAACCACATTCCACTGAAATACAAAACTACTGATGAAATCTAACCCTATGACAAATTTCCAAAACTAGGGAGACACGCAGAAGAACATTTAAAAGGTCTAATAATAATTAAGAAAATGTATGAGCACTGAAATCTCTGAACAAACAAAACACGTCAGTTTAACACAGAAAGAATAAATGCTACTTTTTGTCCATTCTTCTTTGAATTGTCGTCTACATCAGTGTCTTCTGTGTCTCAATAATCCATCGCATCATCGCGGTCATGATCAGACGTACGGCTGTATCAGTGTCCTTATTTGCACATACATTTCAAGAAGACCTGATTAAATATGTGCAAATACATGCATGTTCATGTTTAGAGCACTAGAGTTTATGAAATGTGTCCATAAAAACTTTAAACATGCTTGCTCTGGTCCATAGGTAGGCTATATGATCTATATGATCCGAGTTGTGAGTGTTGTTAAACTCATCGCACCGTTCCGCAATCTCACGCGTAATACAGCGCAGTCAGTGATTGGGTTAAAAGAGTTCATATGAATAAATGCAGATAAACGATCAGAACTGGCTGACGTAGAATCAGTGGTGTTCATCAATCGATAAAATCAATCGTGCCGTTCATTGACGTTGTTTTGACTTTTCAACCCGGAAGAAGCAACAAGAAACACAAAAATAACCAACTTCCACTTGTTGATAAAATGTATGAGTGCTTTTAATGTTTTCAGTCATGTGCAGCCTGTACATATCTGTTCACATCTCAAACAATGTGTTTTGGGGTTTCATGACCCTTTAAGCTATTTTATTTTATCATATGCTCATGAATATTCTTGTTGTAACCCAAAACTCGACACAGTATTAAAATAGAACTATAATAGAAAATAGAAATTTGCCCGGAAGCATTTTTTTCTTCAAATATTGGTTTTTATTTTATTTCTTAATGAAGAAAAAAAATAGAGTATGGAAAAATTAAGCTGTTATTGTAAAAGTTTTTAAATCCAGAAAGTGCTTGAACAGTTAAGGTATACAATGTGCTAAAGCCAGCAGAAAATAAAAATGGCAACATGCATGCAAAACCCATTCAAGATTTGCGTGTGACTTAAATGTTAAAGATCTTTTTCATTTTCTCATCTTTAATTTTTTTTGGCATATAACAGTATCATACATGGTGGTTTACGTGGCCACTCTGTTGTTGTCTTTACACCCTTAAAAATAAAGTAAAAAAAAAATATTTATAAAATGGTTTTAAAAAATAACCTTTCACAATCCCAAAAATGGTTCTTCTATGGCATCATCATGAAAAAATCCTTTTTACTCCATTAATACAATTTTTTACAAAGGAAAGGTTCCTCATGTATTTATATATGCCAGAGAGCCGTTTACGAAGCGTGATTTTTTCTTCACTTCTGTTGTTGATATTGATGGTAGTATGCAAGAGGATGCCGGAGAAGAAAAGGGCCAGTCCGTAACCTATTATCTAAAAAAAAAACACTGAATAAGTCAATAAAGTAAAAACAAAATTAAACAACTATAACATTTAGCAGACACTTTTATCCAAAGCGATTTACATTGAATTCAAGGTACTCATTTACATTGAACTCATGACCTTGGCGTTGCTAGAGCCATGCTCTACTGTTACAGGAAAGCGCATACGTTTTCTGTCTAAACTCCCTCATTTATTGGTTTGAAACTTCGTTCACTATCCAGAGATTTAATTCTCTACCTTCACTTAACAAAAATGCAATAAAAACATTCTCATCATTAGGCCTTTCTGTTGGATTATGGTTATCATTAAGGATATTTAGAACAGGATTAATTATATAATTATATTGTGTAATTTATCTGTCCATACAGTCAAACAAATTTTGTTCACTAGTGTGTGCAGGACATTATAGTTCATTTCTGTAAGTGAGGAGAGATAAATAAAGCAAACTGAGACATATTATACTCAAAAATTCAGTGGATTCTCTTCACTTTGAGCTGAGCATGTTTTGCTGAAGTGTTTGGTCTTTAATTGCTAATGTGACCTTTGACCCCACAGACTGAACAAAATTAAGCATTGCTTGCTCATTGGTTGAGCTAAACTGGTATTATCTAATTGTGTTCTTAAATCTAACAGCTGATTGGTTGATTGTAATCATTACATCCCTTTCTATCAAAGTGATCTGACATTATCAAGATGAGTTTGAGTTCTTGTCATATTTTATTAGCATTTTCGAAACTATAGCGAATAAAATGTGAGAAAAGTTGACGTGTCTGAATAAATCTAGGTTTGACTGTATTTTCATGTTTCTCATCTTTGTGAAATTGTAAATTATTCAAATTTCCCCAACATTTCATCTTTATATATAATTAGCGATTTCTAGGTCCTAGGTGTTACATATTTCCTGTTATTTCAGTTGAAATATTATTAGGCCTATTGAACTATCTCTGTTTCATTTATTCCCTGACAAATCTTGGAACTTGTATAGAGTGGGGTGAAAATACTTGGTATTTACCTTTGATCCATTAATCACATCTTTTGTGTAGTTATATAGTGCAGTCTCATTTTTCCCGCTGTTTGGTTCAGGTTTGCACCAGCTCACACAATTGGGATGGATATTTGTATTGCAGGTGTAGATTCCATCCAAGTTTGTCCATCCACATGCAACATAATCCCCATCAATGAGAATCATACAGAACCACATTACAGATGGAATAAAGCGAATCATCCAATGAAGCTTTTTTTCAGTCTCAGATTTGTTGTTGCTGTCCTGTCTTTCAGACCCTCCACTGCTGTCCTGTCTTTCAGACCCTCCACTGCTGTCCTGTCTTTCAGACCCTCCACTGCTGTCCTGTCTTTCAGACCCTCCACTGCTGTCCTGTCTTTCAGACACTTCACTGTCCTTCTGTTCTAGAAATTTTGAAAATAGCAGCATCATCGCCACAGCAAATACAGCAGGGACAACGAAGATGGAGAATACTATAGCTCGGTTCCACCCACGACTGCATGGGCACACAAATTTCACACCCGTAACCGCCTCAAAACACAGTAACAAAAAGCTCACTGGAGCAGTGCTCTTAAGAATAATTTGGTTTTTTTGTTTGGTTTGTGGAGAAGGCATTTTCTGAGGTTTGTACACAGCACAATGAGTATCTTTGATGATCTTTTGGTTGCTGCTGTTCTATTGAATGTGATCTGGTCCACAGGATCCCCTGGAATGAACAGAATATAATCTGCATTAACACAGAATAACAGAACTGATGATATTACATTCTGAACCAGTGTAAGCAATGCATTTGCTGAATATTCCATCACTAAAATAATTATTCTGTTTTAGTAACTAATTAACTTTCTCAGTCTTCATTGAACATTGAATGTTAATATTAACACCAGTGAACATGAGAGTCATATCTACCACATTATTGTACATAAGTATTCATTGTACATTTTTATAGACGCTGAAATGTAAAACATGGACTTGACAGCATATGAAACAGCTGTAGATATTTTAGATCCCTCAACCCTACATACAAACACTAAAAATGTAACAGATTCATGTACAATGACAATAATTTTTGTTACAATATACCATTAGGCCTATAGGTATTTTTGAGCTGCTACTCATTTCTAAATCTAACCCTAATCATGTGGCTCTAAACATTCATAAACAAAATTATACAATTAATTTTGTGCAGAATCGTTTATTATTTATAGTCTCCTCCTTTTTCAATTTGATATATGCTATTTCCCATCTGACTCTCCCATCTGACTCTAACCATGTCATGTCAACAAATGAAAAAGTCAGCCAGATATTTATTATTATGTTAATAATTGTGCCTTTAGCCCAAGGCAAATATATATATATATATTAGTGCTGGGCATCGATTAAAAAAATTAATTTATTAATCGCATTTTTTCTGTAATTAATCGCGATTAATCGCAAGTTTTTAATATTTTACGTTTTTAATATTTTGATATTGTAGTAATTTCAGTTACTCTCCAAATTAATGTATAAACAATTTAAATACAGCATATTTTAAATATGCGTTGTATTGTCATCTTTTTATGAATGAAGGCCAGTATCACTGATACTAAAGTCTCTATGAAACATTAATGACGTTACATTACAGTATAACTGAAAGCTCCCAATTTCAACATTTATTAGGCTTTAAAAAACAACTTTTAATTTAAGTGAACTTAAAACAATCTTTACATAAACCCAAAATAATGAATGTTATATTTACCCATGGCCTTCCCTGTTATATATATACAGAAATGTAATAGTTATCAAACCTTCCTTAACTGCATAAATAATAAATGAAATATAGATGAATCATCATTAAAGCTACAATTTTCTCTGTTCCCGTTGTTCTTTGATGAACATTAATGACATCATCATCAGTGCTCCTGTCACTTTAAGAACAGCCGCGGATCTCACGCGCTGTCCCGCGCATCTCATTTCCACACAACTCTTCAAGTTCATTTAAGACGTTATTTAACTAATTTAAGACTCCTAATATGAGAATACTCAAATCCTCTGTGTTATTGTTTGTTCAAGAGCAAAAGAGAACTCGATGTGAGCAGGAAACTGACGCGAGTCTGCTGTGCGTCGTGTGTGTGTGTGTGTGTGTGTCAGTGTCCCTTGATCAGCTGACATGAGACGCATCCACACACACACACACACACAGGACATTGGCATACAGCGCGCTCGCTTGTGTCATGTATATACATACAAGGGCACCTTTTACCTCAAATCCCATACTTTTAGAGGAAAATAAAATCAAAGGATCCTTTTACCTCAGTGCACCTTTAGCCCTGTAGTACCCTACTCTTTTAAGTTGTTCATAAGCTAATGATTTACATTTTAGATGCTGTCAGTCTGTCAATATACGTTTGAATATGTAAGTACATGTATATGTTCAAAATCCACCCTTACTTAAAATACATATACAGCTTACAGTAATTGATGGGATTCACCCCTATGGACACTATCACTTGAACCAAGACTCTTTAGTGGCTTACCTTAACACAAACAGATTCCAGTCTTTCCTTTGCTTTGCGTTTATTCACAGCCAGGAGCTTCTCAGTGGCAGCAGAGAAACTCACCCAACTCAACAATCACACAAGTCTATATACTGTAGGATAAAGCATGGTCAAAGTTAGCCTTCATCACTGTTATTGTTTCTATCCTTTTTTATAGATAAGCAGTTTCTCTGTTGGGTGAGTAAATTATCAGGAGATTTTCATTTTCAAGTGAACTAAACCTTTAAGGTGTATGGTCACATTTGACCACCAAGGAGTATGAGTGTGACAAATAATGAATATCTGAGAGTTAAATACAAGAAAAACTTTAACAATACAGAAAACTTTCAGCTTTTTTTTTTTTTCTAACAGCAACAATACAAAAAACATCACTTGGTGTGATTTATAAGTTGTTTTCCTCATAAGGACCAAATATTTTTCTCACAAGGACAAGGATTGCAGATATTTCCATCTTTGTAATAGATTTCCATAGATGTAATGTGTGGCAAACACACTGAAAAAAAACAACAAGTAAAATGTACAGGTTTTTGCACGCATATTTTAAAAGTAAATTTTACATATGGAATTAAGTAAACTGAGTAAATTTAACAAAGAACATGAGCAATTTTAACTTGGCCAGAAAAAGGTTGAGTAATTTCTACTTAGTTGAAGTCTCCGTTGCAATACATTTTACCCAAAAAATATAACATTGAATTAAAGCACACTTTTAAAGTGTATGCTTTACTTAGAAATATCTAAGTAAATCACACAATAGATATTGTGAAGATACTATATGTACATAATAGAAGTAAAGGGGCACCTGAACACAGAGACTTCAACATTTGATGGATCGTTTTTGAGTATGAATGTGTCATTTTGAGCAGAAAATGAACTCCAAATGTCACAAAATGGCAACAAAAGCAATGATAAAACAGACTAAATACAGCTGAAAAACTGTGAAAAATCAACCTTATTAATTATTCAATCCCCTAGGAACACCAGTATCAGTAAAAGTTGACTAGTTTTACTAAATTTGTATAGTGCTGATATTTACGCTTAATTTCTACAAGCTTGAATTGAGTACTAATACATTTACTTACTTTTTTTTTTAAATTCTTGCCTGAACTAACTTTTTTCATGTAGAAATGACATTTGTTTTTTCTGTAGTACTTACTTCACCACAAAATAATTTTTTTGACGAGGAAAACTATTCAGAATGGATCATATTGATTCAATTTATTGAATCAAAAGATCTTTATTTTTCTAGATGAAGAAGAAGAATTGATCAGCTGAATGAAGGTTTTGTTTTTTTGTTTTTTACATTTCACTATTAGAAATAAAGGTTATATTGACATTGATGGTGAAGATGAAGAACCTTTTATAGCCACTTCTCCATTGCATTAAAGTTTCTTTATGGAAAAGATGCTTGATTATTACAATATTCTTCACACAAAGAAAAAAAGTGTTCTTTTAAGAACTGTTCTTTACCAAAAATGGTCTTCTGTATTATTTTCCTCGTCTTTAATCCTCTTGAATTATTTGATTTGATTTAGAGCTTGTAATGTAATTGTCCAATTGTTAGTTTAAACAAATGTAAGTTTTCACCACCCTCATGCCTGTTAGTGATCTACCTCAAGAGAGCATAAAAAAACATGAAAAGTTTCAAAGTCAAGCTTTCCTTGAATCACACCATAAAGTAAGGAATAATGGCCTACCTGCAACCAGTTTGAATTCACTTCGATGTCTGCAGCTTTCAGAGTCTGCAGCACAGCTTTATACAGGTGTGGTGTGGTGTGGTGTGGTGTGGTTTTCCGGTTTTCCAAAAGAAAAAAAAACAAAAACAAAACATTCTTTTCAAACAGCTCAACCTTATAAATGATGACTGTTTAAATAAAATGCCTCTGACTCTTTCTATAAACCCTCTCTTCAGTCTGTATAAACTCGATACGGTGGGAAATTAAATTAAATGTGGAGGATTTGACAGTAAATGAGGATGATGATTGACAGGGCAGTTTAAACGGTGACGGGATGCATGTAGCTAAGCGACAGAGTTCGTTATAGATGACGAAGTAGTTCGTCCCAAAGATTGCATACTCTTCAGCTACACTCTCAAAAGTATCTACTTTTTCTTCACAAAAAATAGTATATACTTTTAGGTTGTAGTATAAGTAGGCGAATTGGGACGCAGCATATACACTCACCTAAAGGATTATTAGGAACACATACTAATACTGTGTTTGACCCCCTTTCTCCTTCAGAACTGCCTTAATTCTACGTGGCATTGATTCAACAAGGTGCTGAAAGCATTCTTTAGAAATGTTGGCCCATATTGATAGGAGAGCATCTTGCAGTTGATGGAGATTTGTGGGATGCACATCCAGGGCATGAAGCTCCCGTTCCACCACATCCCAAAGATGCTCTATTGGGTTGAGATCTGGTGACTGTGGCGGCCATTTTAGTCCAGTGAACTCATTGTCATGTTCAAGAAACCAATTTGAAATGATTCAAGCTTTGTGACATGGTGCATTATCCTGCTGGAAGTAGCCATCAGGGACATAAAAATCATCCCCATATACAGATTGGCTTCATCACTTTCTCCTCTCCACCAATCAGCTTGTGTGTGGTGGGCGTTCTGGCGCAATATGGCTGCCGTCGCATCATCCAGGTGGATGCTGCACATTGGTGGTGGTTGAGGAGATTCCCCCTTCTATATGTAAAGCGTTTTGAGTGCCTAGAAAAGCGCTATATAAATGTAAATGTAAATGTAACAAATTATAAAGGGATGGACATGGTCAGAAACAATGCTCAGGTAGGCCGTGGCATTTAAACCATGCCCAATTGGCACTAAGGGGCCTAAAGTGTGCCAAGAAAACATCCCCCACACCATTACACCACCAGCACCAGCCTGCACAGTGGTAACAAGGCATGATGGATCCATGTTCTCATTCTGTTTACGCCAAATTCTGACTCTACCATCTGAATGTCTCAACAGAAATCCAGACTCATCAGACCAGGCAACATTTTTCCAGTCTTCAACTGTCCAATTTTGGTGAGCTCGTGCAAATTGTCGCCTCTTTTTCCTATTTGTAGTGGAGATGAGTGGTACCCGGTGGGGTCTTCTGCTGTTGTAGCCAATCCGCCTCAAGGTTGTGTGTGTTGTGGCTTCACAAATGCTTTGCTGCAGACCTCGGTTGTAACGAGTGGTTATTTCAGTCAAAGTTGCTCTTCTATCAGCTTGAATCAGTCGGCCCATTCTCCTCTGACCTCTAGCATCAACAAGGCATTTTCTCCCACAGGACTGCCGCATACTGGATGTTTTTCCCTTTTCACACCATTCTTGTAAACCCTAGAAATGGTTGTGCGTGAAAATCCCAGTAACTGAGCAGATTGTGAAATACTCAGACCGGCCCGTCTGGCACCAACAACCATGCCACGCTCAAAATTGCTTAAATCCCCTTTCTTTCCCATTCCGACATTCAGTGTGGAGTTCAGGAGATTGTCTTGACCAGGACCACACCCCTAAATGCATTGAAGCAACTGCCATGTGATTGGTTGATTAGATAATTGCATTAATGAGAAATTGAACAGGTGTTCCTAATAATCCTTTAGGTGAGTGTAGTATGAATGTGTGTAGTATGAATGTAATCTATCTGCCATGTTGTCATTATCATGTGACCTAATAGCATCAGTCGTGTCCCTTCACCTCCATTCACAAATCCGCACCCATGGCATCATGGGATAGTAAAGTGTCCATCTAATGCACACTTCAGTAGGTCATCAGGGGACTTTTCGTCTACTTTTTTAATGCTACGCATTTGGACATACTACTCTGGACTGTTTACTATATAATATGAAAGATAAATCTTATCAGCCTGACTTTTCTGCTTATTTTCAACCCAACATTTTTAAGTGAGTGTACACTTTAAGTGTGTGTGTGTGTGTGTGTTTCTCGGAAGGTCCCAGTGAGTCACTAGTGGGCGACTGGACAAGCCCGTTTCCCTTCACCATCTCCGGGTCCACCAACCACCGATCATTGCTTGTTTGCACAATCTTTTTTTTATCGAAAGGCTACCGTATACTCAAAACATCGCCCTCTTTCCATGTAATGTTTGGGACGTGAGACAAACTAAACAATCAAATTACACTTCAAATAATTTTCTCCCAAAGTTGGTTTCTGTTTGGTTGGTTATGTTTGTAATACAGTACACAAAATGTATCAATAATCTGTTCAATGTCATCAGAATATAAAAATAAGTGAAGATAGAGAAAAATAACATAAGAACATGAGGGTAGGATGTTTATACAGTACATTAGAGTATACACATTAAAGTAATTTCACTTGCTTTCTTATTTACAGAGGATGAAATAGTGTAAAGATATAAGTTAAATTCTTTCAAAAAGACATAAGATTGGTTTGTTCTTGGTGAATTTACATTTGTCGATATAAAATTTACTAAGAAAATACATTACATTTATAACAAAGTAAGCGTTGTCACAACCATTGTGCAACCATGGTCACAACCATTTTCCAAAGTTGTTTATTATAACGACCAAAATAAATGATAAACAGTTTCTGTGTGGACTTTTTTAGTTAGTTATTTGATGCTATAAAAATGGGGGTGTGACGTCATGATTGACAGCTGAGATTGACAGCTTCTCTGAGTGAAGTCATCGCTGAGGCACCAATGGACTTTTTCCGGGAATTTCAGGAGGAGATTAGAGCTTTATCTTTAATTTCTACATTTCAATAACTGTTTATTTCGCACCGACATAATGAGTTGTTCCGCATCTGTGAGATGAATGTGGACGGGCTTTTGATATCGCGGCTGCGCAGATACAGGTCCCAAATCAGCACAAGATGTCAGCGGCATTAGTAGTAGGTCACCAGGGGACTTTTCGCCTATTTCTTTTTAATGCTATGCATTTGGACATACTACTCTGTACTGTTTACTATATAGTATGAAAGATAAATCTTATCAGCATGACTTTTCTGCCTCTGTTTCTCCCTCTTTGCTCTCTCTTCGGTCTGCAAGTGTTAGAAGAGTGAAGAGCTGTTCTTGCTTCTTGCTTCTGTTCAACACATCTGTTTTAATGCACAGTAAAAAACGTTGGGTCATTTTTAACTCAACATTTTTAAGTGAGTGCGCACTCTATGTGTGTGTGTTTCTTGGAATGTTCCGCTGAGTCACTAGTGACCATCTGGACGAGCCCTCGGTTTTTTTTATCAATAGGCTACTGTATAACTCAAAACCCCCCCAGCGCCCTCTCTCCGTGTAATGTTTGGGACGTGGGACAAACTAAACAATCAAATTACACTTCAAATAATTTTTCCCAAAGATGGTTTCTGTAATTTTAAGCAGTTTAACACATTTTTTTTTTACCTTTATAAGGGCAATTATTCTAATCTTTTTAGAATATATTTGTCATCTTTTATGAAAAATTCTTAAATTGAATCAATGATTTACCCAATAAATGCTTTTATTATTTTTTATGATTTCGTTAGGCACTTAATTTCCATTTCTAGAATATTTACTTAATTTTTATTGAGAGTAAATGCCTTTCTGATGTGATGTGTGATGGGAAAAGGGAGAAGAGCGAGTTCTGCAAAAAGGCGGATTCGAACCCGAGTCGATCGCGTCAAAACCAAGATCCTTAACCCTTACCTTAACTTTGTCCCAACCAGGCTTTGTTAGGCGGAGCTAGTGCGAATAACACTTGCCAAAAAGGAACACTTTGGTGTAAACAGACACTCTGGGGAAAAAATTGTTGTTTTGAAAAAAAAAGGGATTTATTAAATAATTGGACTTATGACTGAAAACCTTAGTTAGAGACATTAGTTAGAAACCTACACTAGAGAGGTACAAAACCATTTGAACATTTATTGTTGTTGTTGTTGTTGTGGCAAATCATACAGTCTAAAAAATGCTGGTTTAAAAATAACCCAAGTTGGGTTGAAAATGGACTAACCCAGCAATTGGGTTGTTTTAACCCAGCGATTGGGTGGTTTAACCCAGCAAATAACCCAGCAATTGGGTTGTTTTAATTTTTAATTGGATGTCATCAAGGTGCGACCAGGAAGTATATAAGGGCGCCTCACAAACATGACACCGCTTTTTCGTCTTCAGGGACTATTTGTCTGAACTGCTTCAGGTTAAGGTAATACAAATTCATTTTTGTATACACACGAGCCGTGTGTTTCTGCCTGGGATCAAGAGCATGCACAGTCAGCTCTTATCGAGTTGTTTGTTTGTAAAAATGTGAGCATTTGTCAATCTGAGATCGCTCTGCTCTCGTCTGATTCTCTTCCTGAGGGAAGAGGGTTTGGCATCCGAGACTGATGATGCGGTCCCGCTCATGCCGAGGCTGAGCGCGGACGCACATCACGGGTTTCCCGGATAGAGCTCGCTGAATTATCACAGGAAGGCATTCTTCCCTTTGACGATATGGCGGCTGACGAGACTTGTTTGCAAGTGCAATGGGTTCCTATGGGTATGTGTTGTCGCCTCCGATTAACGGGATGTGTGCAATCTCGCATCTGGGAAGCTGAGAGCTCCAACCCTGTCACCTAAACGATGTGTCGCTTTAATGGCAGGGCATACACGGCAGCAGGTCAGCCCGGTGCTACTTCTTACAGAATGGCAGTGTTTCATGCGCACCAGGCCGGTTTGCTGAGGGATCTCGATCAGGGGATGTTTCCCTGATGCGGTGGTTGCGCAACAGGCGGAGACTAGGCCCGAGGGCCAGCATCGCGGAGGAATAGCACATTTGGCAGTGTCTGAGGACCTGCATACCACTGAGATCCGGGTCCCAGGCAGGCGGGAGGCGTCACGGTCTGAGGACCGGAGACGGGGCCCAAGGGCCAGCATTGCCTCTCGCGTGCCCCCCACAGTCAAGGGTGGGGCACAGAGAGGCAGACTCCCGGGTAAAGTAGGAGCTGTGTATCACAAAACGCAGTCAGCGTTCATGATGGGTCTCCTCCCTGAGGGTGAGCTAAGAATTACATTGACCCTCACTCCTCTTCTTCATCATCTCCCCAGGCGCTTCTTACATCCGGCCTAGCTGGGTCCGCGATGATGTGCTAGGGCCCGCCTGGCTGGTCTGTGAGTGTGCCCCCTCTGGCCCATGGTAGTGGTACACCTAAGCATACATGTTGTGAATTAAGCTTGTGGGTGGATATCATGGTGCGCTGCAAGCGAGCGGGTAAGTCCCCTATAAGAGGGAAAAATATTAATATATTTTTGGGCTTATGCTCCCTGTAGAGGGCTTCGGGGATCGCTGTGGATCGTTGGATATTTCTGTAGGGCCTGTAGTTCCCGTTAGGATGGCTAGAACGGTCATTATACACCAGTTGCTCGGGCTCCATGGTCAGCTAGTGTTGCTAGTAGAGAGCCAGCAAAGGATATGAATTATATTTAAGAGCTGTAACTGCTCGCTGTGGGGAATACAGTTTTTACCCTCCCAGGGTAAAAAAAAAAAAAAAAAAAAGAGTATCTCTGGGAAGGCATCGCTCATTCCTGCGGGTATGTAGCGTATTGCTAGGCGTGTATTTTCTCCTAGTTTTAAGCTGGTAACTGGTAGCCGCCTCGGGGTAAGTCGGTTTGTATCTTCTCTCAGTATACGTTTTTTGAGAATGCAGGATCAGACTACGCTAGAACTACAGTTAGATCTAGAGCCAGATCTAGTATACAACTGGCACTTTTGCCCGAGAGTCCTTTTGTCTAGTGCAATAGGAGTGGCCCTATCGGGCCTCGGGTATAGATCTAGATTGACCTAGGCTTTCTAGGGATTACGGAGGCGTCCACTAAATGCGTTGGCGCCCCGGGTAGCTATTCAATAAGTGAATTCGTTTTTTAATATCCCTAATGTTAGCCTCCTCTCATGTAGAGTCGTCTGGCCAAGGCCCGCCCCCTTCTCTGCGTTCTGGGGTTTTTCACAAGTAAGGCAGGTTGGTGCTGTGCAGATTTGATAGCGACTTAACCAGTGGTCGTGGGGCAGGGTTAGGCCATCTTTCGTTCAAGTACGAAGAGATTGTATGCGTAGCTCAACCCTGCCTTCCAGAGCTAGTTTTTTAAAAGCCGCTAGTTTTTGGCAGGCTCTGGCCCTGTTTAAATGTCCTGGCCAGTTGGCAGTACTCCTCTGATAAGACAGGGTAGATTAGAGTATCCCACTCCTAGCTCTGTATCATTCTGCCTCACCCATGGCTCGGGTTGAGCAGCACTTCTTAACCTTTGTCATATGTTGGTTTGGTAGCTCCCTTGAAGCCAGAGCATTGCCATGGCTGATACCCTTGCAGCAATGGTAGGCCGCTTTAAAGCTAGGTCCTTCATGAGGTGGGTGTCGTATGTGGTACTCCCCCAGCTTAGGGGGTCCAGGGCGTTGTTTTTGCCGAGTACCCTGTCATGAGTAATGTAATTAAGTTAGACTGGTAAGACTGCACTGTCACACAGTAGGCCCGAAAGTAGGCCGCTGGGATGGATTAGCCCCAGGTTGAGACATTGGGGAAGCCAGTTGGCTGTGAGCAGCCAACTTGGGCAGTCTGGGCAGTAGACTCCGGGTCAGGTGGTAGGCCTCAGTAGGCCTCCTTGGAAGTGAGTCCTGACGTTGGGGAGGTTAGCGATTAATAGCTGCAACCTAGATAGGTAGTCAGCCTTGGAATGAAGGCCTTTTGCAAAGTCGGCCCCTTTTGTATTGCTATATGTGTTCACTCCCCAATTATTTCGGCCTCAAGTAGCAGAATTCCCAACTAACCCTTCTTAGTAGTTGGATGTTATCTTGTCAGCCAGCAGAGAAGCTACTGTCGGTCCAGGAGTTATAGCAGCCAGTTTTTCATGCCTGCCACCAGGAAGCCGTCCCTGCAGGTCTGCTGTAAGGTAG
Source organism: Gobio occitaniae (assembly GCA_033150135.1). Lineage (NCBI taxonomy): Eukaryota > Metazoa > Chordata > Actinopteri > Cypriniformes > Gobionidae > Gobio > Gobio occitaniae. Next base: position 98,088 of record JARQWZ010003884.1, read on the forward strand.
TAGACCCCGACAGGCCTCCCTGAAGATGGGCTCCACGGACGCCAGTCGCCAGTCGACCGTCGACCGTGTCAGTTAGCGTGGGTTGCGAGCAGGCAGCAGGCCCCTTCTAGGCCTCCCGGTGGCCTCTCCCCCTGGGTGTGAGTTCCTGACCGTCCCTAGGGGTGAGCCCCGGGACCAGGATGCCTCTGGCAGCAGGCATGTGGGATTACCAGGTAGTAGGCCCCACCAGGCCTCCCTGAAGGTTTGGCATGGGTAGCAGGCCTCAAGCCGGGCCTCCCCTGACGGCACATCCCAGAGCTTCAGTCTTGTGGACTAGCATGGACTGTTGGCAGGTGGTAGGCCTTACTCGGCCTCCCTGAAAGCTCGTTACCAGGTGATAGGCCTCACTAGGCCTCCCTGAGGGTGAGTTCCCGAGTCAGGATGCTCGGGCAGCTAGCATAGCCTGCTATTAGGTAGTAGGCCTCTCCAGGCCTCCCTGAGGAGACGAGTTTCTGTTTTCCAGCTACTTTGACAGTTTGCTTCGGCTGCTACTGAGTGTTTCTACTTGATAATAGCTCAGTAGATCCTAGGATCGAGCAGATTAACTCCCCTCGCTGGCAAGGGTGGGAAGCGCTATGCTGAGTTCCACTCTCCGGGATGCCCGTCTCTGATATCCGGTCTGAGGAGGACACTGCCAATCTGCAGTCCCTTGGGCTGGATGCCTCTCCAGGAAGCGAGTATCCAGAGGCTCTGTTCTCGAACAGACAAGGATGGCCCGGCCGAAGTGTCCGTTGAAAAAGGCACCAAGCTAGGCCTCCTTGGCGGCGTTAGTGGCTGGCTGGGGCGCCCTAGGGCCCCCTAGCCACATTCCCTTAAAGGAGCCCCCTTCCTTTGAATGGGTTGGATCCAGGCCTTTTGAGCAGCCTGAATAGGACCTTGTGCAGCCGCACTAAGGTTCCTGACAAGGCTTATAGCTTGGGCTATGACCGTAGGGAATGCTGTCACTGACAGCCTTGTGTGACCAGAGGGGGAGTGGTTCAGGCATTTCAATGGAATTTGCTTGACCTGACAGTTGTCACTGCCAGTGGGCATGCACTCCCCTCGGCATGGCGGCGTGGGTATACCATTCCCCGTAGCGTCAGCTGACGCAGCACGAGTTCCCTTTCAAAAGGGAACGTCTCCGGTTACGTATGTAACTTAGGTTCCCTGAGAACAGGGAACGAGAACAGGGAACAGGGAACGCTGCGTCACTTTGCCATGTCTCAGGGCCTGCCTGCAAAACAGTCCCTTCAGACGAAGAAGCGGAGTCATGTTTGTGAGGCGCCCTTATATACTTCCTGGTCGCACCTTGATGACATCATAGGCTGTCGCCGGTCAATGGGATTGCCGTGATTCGATAGTAGTTCAGACACCTTTCACGTGCTTCGGTCTGTGCTTCGCTACAATGTAACTTCATCTGCCGCTGTCCAGTGGGTCAAGCAGATTTGCCATATAGATTTTGATAGTTAGACAACTAAATAAAACCATTGGTGAGCCAAAGAAGTAGTCTGATGGGTAATGTGTGTTATGTGTCTAATGTCCGGTTGTTTGTTGAGAGAGAGATTATTGTAATAAACACTTTAAGAATCCGTCCATCAGCGGAGGAGTGTTATTCTGCTCAGAACTGAATAACTGAAAGCAGCATGGGATGATCTTTGGTTGACCAATCAGCAGAAAGGGGTGTTTCTCCCGGACACAAACTCACCATCTTAGTCAGAGGGTTCAGAGGTTTACTAATGCTGCTTGTTCATACAAAAATGCAGTTTTCTTAGTCCACGTCACTGTGCTGAAAAGTGCACAGCTGTTTTAATTTTTGGGTGGTTTCTTCAATGCTCCTCTCCCCACATCCCTTTGAGTCACATGAATAGGCCCACACTGAATTTTTTTTTTTGGGCTCAACATCCATTACTTATTAAGATGAATACATAAAGCTCAAAAATATATATACAGCTTTGGAAAAAATGAAGAGACCACTTAAGATTGAGAAATCACCAGAGCTGTATATATTTATGACATTGCAAGCTCTACTTCACATATTCTAGTGTGGCCTATGCAACACAAAAATGTAAATTAAAAGGTGAACATAAGTGTATGCGTAAAGTAAATGAAAAAACGTAAGTGACATCAACAAGCATTACAACTTGGTTAAAAATAAGTAAACCTAACATAAAATGTAGCATATTTATGAGCTGCGTGATATGCAAATATTCTATCCAGCCAATAAGCCTAAAGCTGGAGCCATTTTGAAGTGTGATGTGGTGAAGACTGTGTCAGATAAACTGCCTTTAAAAAAAGCAAGTCAAATATTAGAGTTTGACTTTTTAACATTCATTTACACTTGTTTATTGTGTTTCTTAACTGGAAGAAGCACAAAGCAACGTTTTCTGAAGCGTGATGTGGTGAAGATGGTGAAAGGAGGTAAGCTAAGCTTAGCTTTACATTAACAAAATCAAATATAAGTGTGTCATCTAACGTCCACTCGTTTAATGCACTTGTTGTCACTGGGGATTCGTTAAAATTATATTTTGAATTGCAATGAATTCTTCGACAATCAGAAACATGTTACTTGAATACCTTGAAACTAGCTCTATACATCGAGTTTGTAACTGTAAGTTTACTGCACATGAATCAAGAAACCGGTTTGCAAGCGAGTATATTTTATAAATGTACATGCTTCCATCAAACTTATCGTTGAGTGCTTAAATGCAGTGTTTGCACGTATTCATGAGGACTGCATAAGGTAAAAGTATGGAGTTTGCAGTAATGCATATGCATTAAGTACATGCACTGAGCTTTCTCTCAGCTCCATAGCCTGTACTGCCACATCGATGAAGCACATTTCTGCTCATATGCTAAATGCATAATATAAAATATAATATACAAATGTTGCTCATGTACTGTGCAATAATACATGCTTGCAAGAAATCGCAAAAAATCATGTTTTATGTAAATAGTGGTCAATAAATTAATGTTAAAGGGATAGTTCACCTAAAAACGAAAATTTGATGTTTTTCTGCTTACCCACAGGGCATCCAAGATGTGTTAGAGTGAAAAGAAAACATGCACAGACAACTTCAAATTAAACCCTGCGGCTCGTGGCGACACATTGATGTCTTAGGACACGAAACCATCGGTTTCTGCGAGAAACCCCACAGTATTTATGCTATTATTTCACCTAGATGCCTCATTAGTGTCTGCGCGGATTGGTCGAATGAGGAATCAACGTATATATTTCTATGATCGCGCCGGTATTTTGACCTTATTCGCCGGAAGTTATGGCGGTCTGGAGAGCTGATGACATTCGTCTGATATGAGGTGAAATAATAGCATAAATACTATTGGGTTTATGCAGAAACCGATCATTTCATGTCTTAAGACATCAATGTGATGTCACGAGCCGCAGAGTTTAATTTGAAGTTGTCTGTGCATGTTTTTTTTATTCTAATAGAATTGGACCCCATTCACATGCATTAGACGACTGATAGACTGCAACGGTTGGAGTTAAAAATCTTAATTTGTGTTCTACTGAAGAAACAAAGACACCTACATCTTGGATGCCTTGGGGGTAAGCAGAAAAACATCACATTTTCGTTTTTGGGTGAACTATCTGTCACAATCACCTGTGAGAGTGCCCCTGATTACCACCTGAGGCCACTCCACCCCGGACTGTCACTCCATCACAAACTACATTACCCATAATCCTTTGCACTAACTCATCATCACTCATTGTTTGCACCTGTGTCTCATTACCTAATTACCCCATTACCCCAGCCTATATAAACCATGTTCACTCTGTCATTCACTGCAAAGTCTTGTTTGTTGTTAACTGCATTTCTGAGCGTTTTCCCTGTTTTCATGTCTGTCGGTTTTTGGATTTCTTGCCTGTTCCTTGGATTACCTATTTGCCTGTCTCTCGTGTCTTGATTGCCTGTTTGAACTGCTTGCATGTGTATGACCTTTTGCCAGTTTCTTGACTACGATTGTGGATTACCCCTTACAAATAAAACTGCCTTTGGATCATCTACCATTGTCTCTCGGAGCAGTATGTTACACTATCCCTTTAAAACAATAGTTGCTATGATCCTGTTATTATATGCTCACGTTTTTTCTTCTTCACAGATTTGAGCATCTCACAGTGACCAGATACTTGCCCGCATTAGACGTAATCTGAATAAATATAGTGAAGGTGAGTTTTTTTTTTTCTCCAGTGCATAGAAACACCAAACGCCTTGGAAATGCCAGGTATGATGTTTAAATGTATAGCCTTGAACAGGTTTTGTTTCCAGGTATGACTGTTTACTCAAAATGTGCCTTCCATCCTAATCATTTGGATTATTTTGTTAACTATATTCTAAATAAACTACAAACTATATATATATATATATATATATATATATATATATATATATATATATATATATATATATATATATATATATATATATATATATATATATATATAAATATAAATAATTTTGTCCTAACACTCTTCCCACTCACATACCTAACTGAAAGGCTCATTATGCGGGTCATTGTCTTCTCAGGTGTGAATCTCAGCATTATTCATGATCATTCATGCCCTCCATGCATATAGCATTTGCAAACAAAAAATGTTTTTTTTTTTTAATATAAATACATGTCACATATCATATTGATCTACAATATTTCCTTTATAAGATACTCATTTAATTATTTCGAAATTCAACTGTTGTTATTTTAAAAAACTTTGAGTTTTGGTGTTTGAAAGACCTAAAATGTCAGGAGGTGCGACCAGCAAATTTACATTTAAAAGTATCAATTCCCACTGCAATTGCAAAATGAAGTAAGAAATATAAATGTAAACCATTATATACATTTAACCATTTACAAACATTTTCTTGTTTAATAATGAATTAGTGCTGTCTTAAAAGCTGTAAAACCAATATGAATCAACACCATACATTTTTTGGACATAAAAATGCATTTTAAAACTCTTATGCTTAAAATTAGATTTTTTTTTTTTTATCTTACAAAAAATTCTTATTTGTCATTGACCCTTATGTAAATGAGTGGGCAGAAGTTTTGTGGACACATATCTGGTATGTATTTTGTGACTTTATTTCAGTGACTTACATTTTTAGTTTTGTTTAATTTCTCCAAAATACAATATTGCTCACATGTTATTGTAGCCCTGTTTGTGCTGAATACAGTGCAATCAGGCTTAGCTATTATGTTAATAAGCAACTGAAAAAAACACAAATGCCAGATCATGTCAACTTCTAAAGGCCCCAAAACCCCCTCAGACCTCAATTATGCCTAGTACTGTGTGTAAGACTGAGCTAATTGAGACACAGACAAGCATAAATGCTCATAAATAGTATTTTACTGTTTCACTGCACTGAGCAGCCATTTTGGATTCTGAAGTTTCCCAATCCCAAATCCTACTTGGGGGCGTTCCAGTTAAAAATTCCTACTGGGGCCAATGAAATTTCCACATTCAAGGACAAATGGAACGCACCACAAGTCAGGCTTATGCGCAAGTCAGAATGTGTATGTCCACTAACACGGACAATGGGTGTGTCTCAATTACCTCCACTTGCTACTGACCTGAGATTCGACCATTTGTAGTGCTGTCCGAATGCCAAAATCACTCTAATGCACTGATATCAGTCCTGCTTGATACTGGTGATGTTTTCTGGTAGGCTACATCAACCAGAGCAAGAGCGTGCCCATCAACGAGCTTTGTTCGGGTGACAAATGTTTTATAAACAAGGCCCAGTTCAATGCTGGATTTACAGATCTTTTGAAACTGAATGAAAAGTTATCCAGGAATAGTGCGATGATGTATTTTAGTGTGTGTGTGTGTGTACTCGTGTCTCTTTAGCTCCGCCCACTGAGCTCCTCCACGAGCGTACAGTGTTCCCCTTCGAGGGAACTCGCACTGCGTCGTCGAGTGACGACACTCTGGGGAACGCCCACAGCGTTACGCATCTGAAGTATGAATGAAATCAAGCCAATCTGATTGGTGGTGCGTCGTGACGTAGTAGATGAGAACACAAATGCCAGATCATGTCAACTTCTAAAGGCCCCAAAACCCCCTCAGACCTCAATTATGCCTAGTACTGTGTGTAAGACTGAGCTAATTGAGACACAGACAAGCATAAATGCTCATAAATAGTATTTTACTGTTTCACTGCACTGAGCAGCCATTTTGGATTCTGAAGTTTCCCAATCCCAAATCCTACTTGGGGGCGTTCCAGTTAAAAATTCCTACTGGGGCCAATGAAATTTCCACATTCAAGGACAAATGGAACGCACCACAAGTCAGGCTTATGCGCAAGTCAGAATGTGTATGTCCACTAACACGGACAATGGGTGTGTCTCAATTACCTCCACTTGCTACTGACCTGAGATTCGACCATTTGTAGTGCTGTCCGAATGCCAAAATCACTCTAATGCACTGATATCAGTCCTGCTTGATACTGGTGATGTTTTCTGGTAGGCTACATCAACCAGAGCAAGAGCGTGCCCATCAACGAGCTTTGTTCGGGTGACAAATGTTTTATAAACAAGGCCCAGTTCAATGCTGGATTTACAGATCTTTTGAAACTGAATGAAAAGTTATCCAGGAATAGTGCGATGATGTATTTTAGTGTGTGTGTGTGTGTGTACTCGTGTCTCTTTAGCTCCGCCCACTGAGCTCCTCCACGAGCGTACAGTGTTCCCCTTCGAGGGAACTCGCACTGCGTCGTCGAGTGACGACACTCTGGGGAACGCCCACAGCGTTACGCATCTGAAGTATGAATGAAATCAAGCCAATCTGATTGGTGGTGCGTCGTGACGTAGTAGATGACGGCATACCCGGAAGATACAAAAAGGAAGCTGATGCAAACACACACTAGCTTTTTTGCTCTTCAGCGAAGCGCTATATGTGAAATTGTCTGTCTATTTGGTGTTGTTTTGTCACAAATATTCCCTAAATAAGATGGCTAGTGAGCAACAGTTCACAAGGTGTGTTCACCCGTGTCTGCGATTCATTTCGGGCACGGACACACACCTTTTGTGTGTACAATGCCTGGGTGTGCAGCACACTAAGGCGGCTCTTGAGGGAGCCGCCTGTAGCGAGTGTGAAAAGCTGCCGCTCAGGGTGTTGCACTCACGGCTGGCTGTGTTCAGTGAGACCGGCCAAGCCCGCGAGCCCCTGGGTTCTGGGCCCGCTGTTGCTGAGGTACGGCGGCGCCGTAGATCATGGGGCTCGCAGCGGGACCTCGTGACAGGATATGGGACTGCTGAGGCACTTTCCCTATTCTCGTCCGAGGATTCCGATGTTCTCCCGGCCCGTGCGGAAGCCCGCGATGCGGCTTCTTCCCGCGGGGCGGAGAACTCGACGTTTCAGCTGTCTGGCTCCGAGGAGTCGGATGTGCTGAGCGTCGAGGCGGGTGCAGTGGAGCCTGAGCCATCGCTTCACGCACCCGCTCCAGAGGAGCTAGTGGAGGTTTTGACCCGCGCCGTGGCCAAGTTAAACATCCATTGGCCACAGGAAGAACCGGAAATCCAGCCGCCCAGTAAGCTGGATGAACGGTTCTTCAAGCGCAAGCCTCAACCTCCACGCCGGGGTCTACCTTTTTTTCCGGACCTACACAATGAGTTGTGTAGGTCCTGGGATAAACCCTATTCGGCCAGACTCACCAGCCCTCCAGTACTTGACTTCGGTAATGTACTGGGGGCGGCCGAACAGGGTTATGGGACACTGCCGAAGGTAGAGGAGGCTCTCGCGAGCTACCTCTCTCCCGAGGCCGCTTCGTCCCTGAAGACCCCGGTATTGCCCGCCAAACCAGCGCGCGATACATCAGCGCTGGTAGGGAGGGCATATATGGCGGCTGGGCGGGCTGGTAGTTGCCTGCACACTATGGCGGTGTTGCAGGCCTACCAGGCCAACCTCCTCAAGGAGCTCGACGAGGGCGGGGGCCCGTCTCCGGACGATGTCCTCGAACTCAGGAAGGCCACCGATTTGTCTCTCCGCATCGCCAAGGAGACGGCCCGTTCCATCGGCCGCTCCATGGCGGGTATGGTGTGTGTGGAGAGGCATTTATGGTTAAACCTGTCGGGGATGAAGGAGAGAGAGAAACACTTTCTCCTAGATTCCCCGGTCTCGCCTTCTGGGCTTTTCGGCGGCGCGGTTAACACCGTCGTCGAGAGGTTCCAGGAGGTGAGAAAGCAGGCGGCAGCCTTCCAGCAGTATCTCCCTCGTCGATCCAGCTCCTCGGGGAAGGCTGTCTCAAAGGGACAGCCTCGGCCGTCTACTAGCTCCTCGCACCGGCAGGTGCAGAAAGAGAGCGTTGCTTCTCGCGCCCTTCTTGAGGGAGCCTGGCAAAAGAGGCGGCGCTCTCGTGGCAAGCCTTCCGAGCCTAAGGTCGATCTGAGGACCGTCCTTCAGGTGAAGAAGGCTGCCACTAAGCGGTCCTAGCTGCCGCTGGATTGCTGAGAGCGGCCCCCCCCGGGACGGAACGACCAAGGTCGTCTTCCCCCCGGAGCTCTCGGGAGATCAGTGCTGTGTTCCCGCCGTCACAGACGCTTCGGGCCTCACTGATCTCCCGTCTTCGCTGCCTCCAACAGGACTTGCGGCTGGACAGCAAACGTGTACCCAGCGAAAATCGTTCCCGACTTCTCCCTGCCGGTCAGCCGCTTCAGGGGATCGGGAACGAGGCTCGGTTGACACCCGAGGGCGGTTGACTTCCCTTAGTAGATTATCTTGGCGCATGGACATGCCTTCCGAGTGTATCTACATGGGTCCTGCAGACTGTAGAGCTGGGTTACAGACTACAGTTCGGTTCTCCTCCCCCGAAGTTCAACGGGGTGGTCCGGACTGTGGTCGGCCCAGAGCAGGTTCGGGTTATGGAACAAGAAGTACAGGCCCTGTTAGCCAAGGAAGCCATAGAGCGGGTTCCGTTGGCGAACAGGGACTCCGGGTTCTACAGCCGGTACTTTATAGTTCCCAAGAAGGATGGTGGGTTGCGTCCGATAATAGATCTCAGGCTCCTGAATCGGTCTCTGAGGAGATTCAGGTTCAGGATGCTCACAATTCCAGCCATCGTGAGTCAGATCCAGTCCGAGGACTGGTTCGTCACGATAGATCTAAAGGACGCATACTTCCATATTTCCATCCTTCCAACCCACAGGAGGTTCCTGAGGTTCACTTTCGGGGGCGAAGCGTACCAATATCGGGTTCTTCCCTTCGGCCTGGCACTCTCCCCTCGCACCTTCACCAAGTGTATGGATGCAGCACTGGCTCCGCTGAGACTCCAGGGCATCCGTATACTAAATTACATTGCGCGAGATGGCGGTTCAGCATCGAGATGTCGCTCTGGCCCACATAAGGTGCTTGGGGCTGAGACTCAACACGAAGAAAAGCGTGTTGACGCCCTCCCAGAGGACCACGTTCCTGGGAGTCGTATGGGATTCCACGTCGATGCGGGCACGTATGTCTCCCGCACGCGTGGAATCCATACTGGCGAAGGTCTCCAGAGTGAAGCCAGGCCGCAGCCTCACTGTGAAGCAGTTCCAGAGACTGCTGGGGCTCATGGCAGCAGCGTCCAACGTGATACCTTTTGGCCTGCTGCATATGAGACCCCTACAGTGGTGGCTGAGGGCCAAGGGGTTTTCCCCGAGGGGAAATCTGTTTCGTATGATCAGGGTAACGCGCAGATGCCTTCATTCCCTCGTCATATGGCCGAAACCTTGGTTCCTGTCCCAGGGGCCAGTGCTGGGAGCATCATGTTGCCGGAAAGCCGTTTCAACAGATGCCTCCCTCACTGGTTGGGGCGCGGTCATGGAAGGCCGCTTTGCGAGAGGTCTGTGGGAGACCCGGCATTCTTCATGGCATATCAACCGCCTGGAGATGCTGGCGGTCTACAAAGCTCTGAGGAGCTTTTACCCGGACCTCCGCGGCCACCATGTCCTGATACGCTCAGACAACACTTCGGTTGTCGCGTATCTCAATCACCAGGGGGGTTTGAGGTCGCGCCCTCTATGCAGACTGGCGCATCAAATCCTCCTGTGGTCCCAGGGGAAGTTATCATCCCTCAGGGCGATGTACATTCCCGGGGACCAAAATCAGGGAGCAGACATCCTGTCGAGGCAGGGGCTGAGGCCCGGGGAGTGGCGACTCCACCCAGAGGTGGTGGAGGCCATGTGCGAGAGATTCGGCCCAGTGGAAGTGGACTTGTTCGCGTCTCGAGAGACGTCCCACTGTCCACTGTGGTTCTCTCTCAGGCACCCAGCCCCGTTGGGACTGGACGCCATGATGCAGACGTGGCCGAGACTGCGTCTGTACGCATTTCCCCCGATCGCTCTGCTCCCGGGAGTTCTGGAGCGGGCCCACTCGAGTATGGTTCTCGGACATCATAGCTCTGCTAGACGGCTCTCCGTGGCAGGTTCCTCTGAGGAGGGATCTGCTCTCTCAGGCAGGGGGCACAATATTTCACCCCCGGCCGGAGTTGTGGAGCCTCTGGGTCTGGCCCCTGAGGGGGCTCGGTACCTAGAGGCGGGCCTGTCAGCAGAAGTAGTCGAGACCTTACTCAGCTCCAGGGCTCCTTCTACCAGGAGACTGTACAGCCTCAAGTGGAATGTATTTTCCACTTGGTGTAGAGAGCGTGAGGTGGATCCAGTTAACTGCCCAGTGGCTTCAGTGCTGGAGTTCCTCCAAGATCGCTTCTCCACTGATCTTACCCCGTCCACCCTGAAGGTGTACGTGGATGCCCTTGGGGCTTTCCACGCACCTCTAGGTGATGGACCTTTGGGGAAGCACCACCTGGTTGTACAGTTCCTCCGTGGGGCTCGGAGGATGAGGCCGGTAGCTCGCTCCAGAGTCCCAACCTGGGACCTGGCGGTGGTTCTGGAAGGGCTGGCTGAGGCCCCCTTCGAGCCACTGGAGCTGGCTGAGCCTAAGAACCTGACTCTGAAGGTGGCCTTTCTCCTCGCCATTACCTCTCTGAGGTGAGTGGGAGATCTCCAGGCTTTGGCGATCACGCCAACCTGCCTGGAGTTTGCCCCCGGCGGAGTAAGGGCCATCCTTCACCCTAGACCGGGTTACATTCCCAAGGTTCCATCTCAGGGAGCCCGGCCTCTGGTTCTTCAGGCTTTCCATCCCCCTCCCCACCTGACGGCGGAAGAGGGGAGACTTCATCTGCTCTGCCCGGTCAGAGCTCTGAGTGTTTATCTAGAGAAGTCTTCCCATTGGAGGAGGTCAGACCAGTTGTTGGTGTGCTTTGGCTCACCCAAGAAGGGGCTGCCTGCGTCAACTCAGACGATCAGTAACTGGATCGTCCAGGCTATAGCCACGGCTTATAGGGTGCGCAATTTGCCTTCACCCATGGCCGTGAGGGCCCATTCCACCAGGAGCATGGCTTCTTCAGTGGCCCTCCTTTCTGGCGTCTCGCTTCAAGAGGTATGCGAGGCGGCGGGATGGGCCACCCCGCACACCTTCATACGTTTTTACAGTCTGCACCTCCCGGTGACGCCTGGTGCTCGAATTCTTGCGTCCTGAGTGTGCCTGGGTTTCCAGCTTCACACTGGGACGTGGGGGTGATTTGGTGTGGCCTAGTGGGTATTAACGTTCCCCAGAGTGTCGTCACTCGACGACGCAGTGCGAGTTCCCTCGAAGGGGAACGTCTCGGGTTATGACTATAACCCTTGTTCCCTGAGAAGGGAACGAGACACTGCGTCTCGTCGCCACACCTATCACGGTTAGAGCGCTTGCTTCATCGCAAAAGAGCTAGTGTGTGTTTGCATCAGCTTCCTTTTTGTATCTTCCGGGTATGCCATCATCTACTACGTCACGACGCACCACCAATCAGATTGGCTTGATTTCATTCATACTTCAGATGCGTAACGCTGTGGGCGTTCCCCAGAGTGTCGTCACTCGACGACGCAGTGTCTCGTTCCCTTCTCGGGGAACAAGGGTTATAGTCATAACCCGAGACGTTTATGTCTTTTATAAATATGATAAACTAAAGACTTTTGGGAGATATGAAGGATCAACACTACTCTACAGATACTAAAGATTAACACTGTGTGAGTTATGACCCCTTTAAACTGCAACCCTTCTCATGTATGTACCTTTATTGTGGCTTGTATGTTCATTGTTCTACTTTTTATGTTTTTTTTTTTTAATATAAATACATGTCACATATCATATTGATCTACAATATTTCCTTTATAAGATACTCATTTAATTATTTCGAAATTCAACTGTTGTTATTTTAAAAAACTTTGAGTTTTGGTGTTTGAAAGACCTAAAATGTCAGGAGGTGCGACCAGCAAATTTACATTTAAAAGTATCAATTCCCACTGCAATTGCAAAATGAAGTAAGAAATATAAATGTAAACCATTATATACATTTAACCATTTACAAACATTTTCTTGTTTAATAATGAATTAGTGCTGTCTTAAAAGCTGTAAAACCAATATGAATCAACACCATACATTTTTTGGACATAAAAATGCATTTTAAAACTCTTATGCTTAAAATTAGATTTTTTTTTTTTTATCTTACAAAAAATTCTTATTTGTCATTGACCCTTATGTAAATGAGTGGGCAGAAGTTTTGTGGACACATATCTGGTATGTATTTTGTGACTTTATTTCAGTGACTTACATTTTTAGTTTTGTTTAATTTCTCCAAAATACAATATTGCTCACATGTTATTGTAGCCCTGTTTGTGCTGAATACAGTGCAATCAGGCTTAGCTATTATGTTAATAAGCAACTGAAAAAAACACAAATGCCAGATCATGTCAACTTCTAAAGGCCCCAAAACCCCCTCAGACCTCAATTATGCCTAGTACTGTGTGTAAGACTGAGCTAATTGAGACACAGACAAGCATAAATGCTCATAAATAGTATTTTACTGTTTCACTGCACTGAGCAGCCATTTTGGATTCTGAAGTTTCCCAATCCCAAATCCTACTTGGGGGCGTTCCAGTTAAAAATTCCTACTGGGGCCAATGAAATTTCCACATTCAAGGACAAATGGAACGCACCACAAGTCAGGCTTATGCGCAAGTCAGAATGTGTATGTCCACTAACACGGACAATGGGTGTGTCTCAATTACCTCCACTTGCTACTGACCTGAGATTCGACCATTTGTAGTGCTGTCCGAATGCCAAAATCACTCTAATGCACTGATATCAGTCCTGCTTGATACTGGTGATGTTTTCTGGTAGGCTACATCAACCAGAGCAAGAGCGTGCCCATCAACGAGCTTTGTTCGGGTGACAAATGTTTTATAAACAAGGCCCAGTTCAATGCTGGATTTACAGATCTTTTGAAACTGAATGAAAAGTTATCCAGGAATAGTGCGATGATGTATTTTAGTGTGTGTGTGTGTGTACTCGTGTCTCTTTAGCTCCGCCCACTGAGCTCCTCCACGAGCGTACAGTGTTCCCCTTCGAGGGAACTCGCACTGCGTCGTCGAGTGACGACACTCTGGGGAACGCCCACAGCGTTACGCATCTGAAGTATGAATGAAATCAAGCCAATCTGATTGGTGGTGCGTCGTGACGTAGTAGATGAGAACACAAATGCCAGATCATGTCAACTTCTAAAGGCCCCAAAACCCCCTCAGACCTCAATTATGCCTAGTACTGTGTGTAAGACTGAGCTAATTGAGACACAGACAAGCATAAATGCTCATAAATAGTATTTTACTGTTTCACTGCACTGAGCAGCCATTTTGGATTCTGAAGTTTCCCAATCCCAAATCCTACTTGGGGGCGTTCCAGTTAAAAATTCCTACTGGGGCCAATGAAATTTCCACATTCAAGGACAAATGGAACGCACCACAAGTCAGGCTTATGCGCAAGTCAGAATGTGTATGTCCACTAACACGGACAATGGGTGTGTCTCAATTACCTCCACTTGCTACTGACCTGAGATTCGACCATTTGTAGTGCTGTCCGAATGCCAAAATCACTCTAATGCACTGATATCAGTCCTGCTTGATACTGGTGATGTTTTCTGGTAGGCTACATCAACCAGAGCAAGAGCGTGCCCATCAACGAGCTTTGTTCGGGTGACAAATGTTTTATAAACAAGGCCCAGTTCAATGCTGGATTTACAGATCTTTTGAAACTGAATGAAAAGTTATCCAGGAATAGTGCGATGATGTATTTTAGTGTGTGTGTGTGTGTACTCGTGTCTCTTTAGCTCCGCCCACTGAGCTCCTCCACGAGCGTACAGTGTTCCCCTTCGAGGGAACTCGCACTGCGTCGTCGAGTGACGACACTCTGGGGAACGCCCACAGCGTTACGCATCTGAAGTATGAATGAAATCAAGCCAATCTGATTGGTGGTGCGTCGTGACGTAGTAGATGACGGCATACCCGGAAGATACAAAAAGGAAGCTGATGCAAACACACACTAGCTTTTTTGCTCTTCAGCGAAGCGCTATATGTGAAATTGTCTGTCTATTTGGTGTTGTTTTGTCACAAATATTCCCTAAATAAGATGGCTAGTGAGCAACAGTTCACAAGGTGTGTTCACCCGTGTCTGCGATTCATTTCGGGCACGGACACACACCTTTTGTGTGTACAATGCCTGGGTGTGCAGCACACTAAGGCGGCTCTTGAGGGAGCCGCCTGTAGCGAGTGTGAAAAGCTGCCGCTCAGGGTGTTGCACTCACGGCTGGCTGTGTTCAGTGAGACCGGCCAAGCCCGCGAGCCCCTGGGTTCTGGGCCCGCTGTTGCTGAGGTACGGCGGCGCCGTAGATCATGGGGCTCGCAGCGGGACCTCGTGACAGGATATGGGACTGCTGAGGCACTTTCCCTATTCTCGTCCGAGGATTCCGATGTTCTCCCGGCCCGTGCGGAAGCCCGCGATGCGGCTTCTTCCCGCGGGGCGGAGAACTCGACGTTTCAGCTGTCTGGCTCCGAGGAGTCGGATGTGCTGAGCGTCGAGGCGGGTGCAGTGGAGCCTGAGCCATCGCTTCACGCACCCGCTCCAGAGGAGCTAGTGGAGGTTTTGACCCGCGCCGTGGCCAAGTTAAACATCCATTGGCCACAGGAAGAACCGGAAATCCAGCCGCCCAGTAAGCTGGATGAACGGTTCTTCAAGCGCAAGCCTCAACCTCCACGCCGGGGTCTACCTTTTTTTCCGGACCTACACAATGAGTTGTGTAGGTCCTGGGATAAACCCTATTCGGCCAGACTCACCAGCCCTCCAGTACTTGACTTCGGTAATGTACTGGGGGCGGCCGAACAGGGTTATGGGACACTGCCGAAGGTAGAGGAGGCTCTCGCGAGCTACCTCTCTCCCGAGGCCGCTTCGTCCCTGAAGACCCCGGTATTGCCCGCCAAACCAGCGCGCGATACATCAGCGCTGGTAGGGAGGGCATATATGGCGGCTGGGCGGGCTGGTAGTTGCCTGCACACTATGGCGGTGTTGCAGGCCTACCAGGCCAACCTCCTCAAGGAGCTCGACGAGGGCGGGGGCCCGTCTCCGGACGATGTCCTCGAACTCAGGAAGGCCACCGATTTGTCTCTCCGCATCGCCAAGGAGACGGCCCGTTCCATCGGCCGCTCCATGGCGGGTATGGTGTGTGTGGAGAGGCATTTATGGTTAAACCTGTCGGGGATGAAGGAGAGAGAGAAACACTTTCTCCTAGATTCCCCGGTCTCGCCTTCTGGGCTTTTCGGCGGCGCGGTTAACACCGTCGTCGAGAGGTTCCAGGAGGTGAGAAAGCAGGCGGCAGCCTTCCAGCAGTATCTCCCTCGTCGATCCAGCTCCTCGGGGAAGGCTGTCTCAAAGGGACAGCCTCGGCCGTCTACTAGCTCCTCGCACCGGCAGGTGCAGAAAGAGAGCGTTGCTTCTCGCGCCCTTCTTGAGGGAGCCTGGCAAAAGAGGCGGCGCTCTCGTGGCAAGCCTTCCGAGCCTAAGGTCGATCTGAGGACCGTCCTTCAGGTGAAGAAGGCTGCCACTAAGCGGTCCTAGCTGCCGCTGGATTGCTGAGAGCGGCCCCCCCCGGGACGGAACGACCAAGGTCGTCTTCCCCCCGGAGCTCTCGGGAGATCAGTGCTGTGTTCCCGCCGTCACAGACGCTTCGGGCCTCACTGATCTCCCGTCTTCGCTGCCTCCAACAGGACTTGCGGCTGGACAGCAAACGTGTACCCAGCGAAAATCGTTCCCGACTTCTCCCTGCCGGTCAGCCGCTTCAGGGGATCGGGAACGAGGCTCGGTTGACACCCGAGGGCGGTTGACTTCCCTTAGTAGATTATCTTGGCGCATGGACATGCCTTCCGAGTGTATCTACATGGGTCCTGCAGACTGTAGAGCTGGGTTACAGACTACAGTTCGGTTCTCCTCCCCCGAAGTTCAACGGGGTGGTCCGGACTGTGGTCGGCCCAGAGCAGGTTCGGGTTATGGAACAAGAAGTACAGGCCCTGTTAGCCAAGGAAGCCATAGAGCGGGTTCCGTTGGCGAACAGGGACTCCGGGTTCTACAGCCGGTACTTTATAGTTCCCAAGAAGGATGGTGGGTTGCGTCCGATAATAGATCTCAGGCTCCTGAATCGGTCTCTGAGGAGATTCAGGTTCAGGATGCTCACAATTCCAGCCATCGTGAGTCAGATCCAGTCCGAGGACTGGTTCGTCACGATAGATCTAAAGGACGCATACTTCCATATTTCCATCCTTCCAACCCACAGGAGGTTCCTGAGGTTCACTTTCGGGGGCGAAGCGTACCAATATCGGGTTCTTCCCTTCGGCCTGGCACTCTCCCCTCGCACCTTCACCAAGTGTATGGATGCAGCACTGGCTCCGCTGAGACTCCAGGGCATCCGTATACTAAATTACATTGCGCGAGATGGCGGTTCAGCATCGAGATGTCGCTCTGGCCCACATAAGGTGCTTGGGGCTGAGACTCAACACGAAGAAAAGCGTGTTGACGCCCTCCCAGAGGACCACGTTCCTGGGAGTCGTATGGGATTCCACGTCGATGCGGGCACGTATGTCTCCCGCACGCGTGGAATCCATACTGGCGAAGGTCTCCAGAGTGAAGCCAGGCCGCAGCCTCACTGTGAAGCAGTTCCAGAGACTGCTGGGGCTCATGGCAGCAGCGTCCAACGTGATACCTTTTGGCCTGCTGCATATGAGACCCCTACAGTGGTGGCTGAGGGCCAAGGGGTTTTCCCCGAGGGGAAATCTGTTTCGTATGATCAGGGTAACGCGCAGATGCCTTCATTCCCTCGTCATATGGCCGAAACCTTGGTTCCTGTCCCAGGGGCCAGTGCTGGGAGCATCATGTTGCCGGAAAGCCGTTTCAACAGATGCCTCCCTCACTGGTTGGGGCGCGGTCATGGAAGGCCGCTTTGCGAGAGGTCTGTGGGAGACCCGGCATTCTTCATGGCATATCAACCGCCTGGAGATGCTGGCGGTCTACAAAGCTCTGAGGAGCTTTTACCCGGACCTCCGCGGCCACCATGTCCTGATACGCTCAGACAACACTTCGGTTGTCGCGTATCTCAATCACCAGGGGGGTTTGAGGTCGCGCCCTCTATGCAGACTGGCGCATCAAATCCTCCTGTGGTCCCAGGGGAAGTTATCATCCCTCAGGGCGATGTACATTCCCGGGGACCAAAATCAGGGAGCAGACATCCTGTCGAGGCAGGGGCTGAGGCCCGGGGAGTGGCGACTCCACCCAGAGGTGGTGGAGGCCATGTGCGAGAGATTCGGCCCAGTGGAAGTGGACTTGTTCGCGTCTCGAGAGACGTCCCACTGTCCACTGTGGTTCTCTCTCAGGCACCCAGCCCCGTTGGGACTGGACGCCATGATGCAGACGTGGCCGAGACTGCGTCTGTACGCATTTCCCCCGATCGCTCTGCTCCCGGGAGTTCTGGAGCGGGCCCACTCGAGTATGGTTCTCGGACATCATAGCTCTGCTAGACGGCTCTCCGTGGCAGGTTCCTCTGAGGAGGGATCTGCTCTCTCAGGCAGGGGGCACAATATTTCACCCCCGGCCGGAGTTGTGGAGCCTCTGGGTCTGGCCCCTGAGGGGGCTCGGTACCTAGAGGCGGGCCTGTCAGCAGAAGTAGTCGAGACCTTACTCAGCTCCAGGGCTCCTTCTACCAGGAGACTGTACAGCCTCAAGTGGAATGTATTTTCCACTTGGTGTAGAGAGCGTGAGGTGGATCCAGTTAACTGCCCAGTGGCTTCAGTGCTGGAGTTCCTCCAAGATCGCTTCTCCACTGATCTTACCCCGTCCACCCTGAAGGTGTACGTGGATGCCCTTGGGGCTTTCCACGCACCTCTAGGTGATGGACCTTTGGGGAAGCACCACCTGGTTGTACAGTTCCTCCGTGGGGCTCGGAGGATGAGGCCGGTAGCTCGCTCCAGAGTCCCAACCTGGGACCTGGCGGTGGTTCTGGAAGGGCTGGCTGAGGCCCCCTTCGAGCCACTGGAGCTGGCTGAGCCTAAGAACCTGACTCTGAAGGTGGCCTTTCTCCTCGCCATTACCTCTCTGAGGTGAGTGGGAGATCTCCAGGCTTTGGCGATCACGCCAACCTGCCTGGAGTTTGCCCCCGGCGGAGTAAGGGCCATCCTTCACCCTAGACCGGGTTACATTCCCAAGGTTCCATCTCAGGGAGCCCGGCCTCTGGTTCTTCAGGCTTTCCATCCCCCTCCCCACCTGACGGCGGAAGAGGGGAGACTTCATCTGCTCTGCCCGGTCAGAGCTCTGAGTGTTTATCTAGAGAAGTCTTCCCATTGGAGGAGGTCAGACCAGTTGTTGGTGTGCTTTGGCTCACCCAAGAAGGGGCTGCCTGCGTCAACTCAGACGATCAGTAACTGGATCGTCCAGGCTATAGCCACGGCTTATAGGGTGCGCAATTTGCCTTCACCCATGGCCGTGAGGGCCCATTCCACCAGGAGCATGGCTTCTTCAGTGGCCCTCCTTTCTGGCGTCTCGCTTCAAGAGGTATGCGAGGCGGCGGGATGGGCCACCCCGCACACCTTCATACGTTTTTACAGTCTGCACCTCCCGGTGACGCCTGGTGCTCGAATTCTTGCGTCCTGAGTGTGCCTGGGTTTCCAGCTTCACACTGGGACGTGGGGGTGATTTGGTGTGGCCTAGTGGGTATTAACGTTCCCCAGAGTGTCGTCACTCGACGACGCAGTGCGAGTTCCCTCGAAGGGGAACGTCTCGGGTTATGACTATAACCCTTGTTCCCTGAGAAGGGAACGAGACACTGCGTCTCGTCGCCACACCTATCACGGTTAGAGCGCTTGCTTCATCGCAAAAGAGCTAGTGTGTGTTTGCATCAGCTTCCTTTTTGTATCTTCCGGGTATGCCATCATCTACTACGTCACGACGCACCACCAATCAGATTGGCTTGATTTCATTCATACTTCAGATGCGTAACGCTGTGGGCGTTCCCCAGAGTGTCGTCACTCGACGACGCAGTGTCTCGTTCCCTTCTCGGGGAACAAGGGTTATAGTCATAACCCGAGACGTTTATGTCTTTTATAAATATGATAAACTAAAGACTTTTGGGAGATATGAAGGATCAACACTACTCTACAGATACTAAAGATTAACACTGTGTGAGTTATGACCCCTTTAAACTGCAACCCTTCTCATGTATGTACCTTTATTGTGGCTTGTATGTTCATTGTTCTACTTTTTAAAATAATTTTTATCTTTAAATCAGTATGTCTTCATAAAGTTTCAGGAGCTCAGGTTTTCAGAAGGGCAGTTATTTTGGTTTAATTTTGCACTTTCACTGTAACTAAAACGTTGTAGGCCTGTACTAAAATTAGATGTCATTTAGTCAGACTAAAACCGTCATCACTTCTGGCGAATAAGGTCAAAATACATGCAAAATACCGGCGCGATCATAGATATATACATAGATTCCTCATTAGTGCCTGTGCGGATCGGTCGAATGAGGTATCTACGTACATATATCTTCTCGCCAGTATTTTGACCTTATTCGCCGGAAGTTATGGCGCTGGGAATACTAGATGACATTCGTCTGATAAGAGGTAAAAAAATAACATAAGACATTGGTGTCTTAAGACATCAATGTGTCGCCACGAGCTCATGGTTTAATAAGGATTCATATGTCTGTGTGTTTTTACTCTCATTGCTCTCATACTCTAAAATATCCCCATTGACATCATTATACGACTATCACACTGTTAAAAATCTTCATTTGTGTTCTACTGAAGAAACAAACACACCTACATCTCTGATGCCCAGGGGGTAAGCAGATAAACATAAACAGTTGTTTTTGGGTGAACTATCCCTTTAAAATTACAGCTTGGTTGAAACACTCTTGCTTGCAGTTGAACACATCGAAAACAGTAGCAATGTTGTCACCAAGTCCAACAATAACTTCACTGTTGAGCCAGATGTTTTTGTCTCAGGGGAAAGTCTGCAGATCGTGTCAGAATACAAATATCAGGAGGTTTTAATTGATTCAAAGAGGGTCTGTAATCGAATCAAATTCAGCCGCAGTAATCTTACACACATTCGCCATCAAATGTCTTCACACAGGCAGCAAAAATGTACATGCACTCTATGATCTTCTCACACATCACTTATTGTTTACCCATTTGGTCATAAGCTAGTGTTACATCTCTGAAACCTCTGCAATCACTTTACAAACCAACTGTAAACATTTTGGATAAGAAGCCAAGCATTTCTCATCATTGTCCAATATTGCAAAAACACAGATTACTCAGCTGGGAAAAAATGGTCAAATATTCAAATCTATGTCTTGTCTATAAAATTATTGATGGTTTATCATCCCCTCCTCTCCACCAGTTTGTTAACATCTAATCATAGCAGAACCAGAGGTGCATTCCCTGTGTCTTTGGCCAAACACTTTTTCTGTTCGAGCTGATCCTGAGTGAAACCTCACACCCATAAACATCACACACATCTAAACACATATAATACACTTAAGATCCAGTTAAAGAAATGACTCATTAATGATCAGAACATTAGTCTAGTACTAGACCTGCTTTCACTGCCCCCTGCTGGCTTCTTGCTTTGTGTGTGTGTGTGTGTGTGTGTGTTCATGTATTTGTCTGATTGTTAGTCTATTGTACATTTTAGCTTAGTACTTTTTCCAAATGTATTGTAATTGTTATATTGTTATGTAAATGTGTAATTTTACTCTATTTTAGGGTGACTTTTTACCATCTGTCTAGAGACTGCAGGTGAAAAATAGCCTTCTGGCTAACTCTGGCATATTGACAGAAGGGTTTATTAATATGCATTGTCCCTGTAATAAAAAAAAATATGACTAAAACTGCGAGAAAAAAACACTGTATATGTATAAAGATGTGCCATTGTGGGTGTATTCAGCATAAAAAAACCCTGTTTTTTTTTTGATGCAACAAAGAAAAAGACAAGAAATGTGATATCTTTCTTTAAATGCTAAACAAGAAATGCAAGGCCATGAATGCGATCATAATGCGTAGATGGCAACCTGTTGAACGAGTCTAGCTTTTAGAATAAGAATGAACCGTCGCAGGAGCTTGTCTCTGATAAAATACTGTTTCCTCCACTCCTGCTGTCATCAGAGCTGCAAAGCAGTCGCTGAAATATGCTCCTCGCTCTCTCTCTCGCTGTTGCTGAAACCCTGAGCCATAAATATAGAACCTTTAGCCTCTTTGTCTTGATGCTGTGCACTGCGATCGCTGCTTATGGGACTCTGGTGGGTGCTTTCAGCAAGGCCGAGCTGTGTTGTTGAGGTCTCAGCCTCCAAAATCTCATAAAGGAGATCAATCCTAAGTAAGACTTTTTTTTTTTTGCCAATCAAAGTCTGGAGAGGGGCATAAAACACTCGTATGTTGTAAAATATTGGCATTGTGGCGCGACATAACGTACATTAATAATTACGTCCACAGAGAAAAAGAAAGAGAAAACATGTTTACTGTTGGTTCCACAGCAAAGTACTCAATTCCATTAAACATAAGCATGTCTTTTTATAGAGTCCGTTTTTAAAGATTTATCTGCCGTGCTATGAAAAGTGAGAGAGATTTCTAAAAGCATACATAACCATATTGCATCCTGGGTATTCTTGGTTTAAGTAAAATGATCGTTTTAATCACCCCATGCTTCTAAGTTAGCAGAAATAATAGTGCTGCTTGTTTTTCTTAATAGGCCATTACCATGTAGCATATCAGGCCATCATGTCATTATGAGTTTGAGGTGCACTGAGTCTGAACTTAAATGGGGCAGCAGGATGAATGAAGCCCTTAAAACCTAAAACAGGCATCGGTGTGTGGCTCCAGCATATGCATCAAAACCGAATGGACTGTGCCGCCATACAAGCAACTGCTCGTATCATTAAAGAGAGAGAGAGAGAGAGAGAGAGAGAGAGAGAGAGAGAGAGAGAGAAATTACAATGTGTGACTTCCTCGAAATATATAAGCTTGTGAGTTTGGAAACTAAAGTTAAGTGGCATTTTTTCTCCTAGGCTGGAGGATGAGTTTGCATGATTCGGTTTAGTTGCAAACTATTGAGGCTCAGCAGGGCTCTGGCTGTACTTGGCATCCTCTACCAATTTAGTAACACGAAATAACATTATTTGGAGCTCTGCTACAGCTCGGCAGGAAGACAAGTAAATAATCCCATTGCATTTTCTCAATTTTTACACAAATTGTAGTTATCTGCATTCATAAATCTCAACCATTGAACCCAGCCACCCAAGTAATTGTAAGAAAAAAAAATTATGTAGGGTTGTATAAGGTAACATTAAAAAACATTAATAAAATAAAATGAATAAAACTGTATATAAAATATCTATATATCTAATTACAACTATATTGCCAAAAGTATTGGGACGCCCCTCCAAATCACTGAGTTCAGGTGTTCAATCACTTCATGACCACAGGTGTGTAAATCAAGAAATTTCCTCACTACTAAATATTCCACACTCAACTGTTAGTGGGATTATAACAAAGTGGAAGCGATTGGGAACAACAGCAACTCAGCCACGAAGTGAAATCACAGAGCGGGGTCAGCACATGCTGAGGGTCACAGAGCGGGGTCAGCGCATGCTGAGGGTCACAGAGCGGGGTCAGCGCATGCTGAGGGTCACAGAAGTCGCCAACTTTCTGCAGAGTCAAGAGCTCCAGACCTCCAAACTTCTGTGGCCTTCAGATGAGCTCAAGAACAGTGAGTAGAGCTTCAGGGAATGGGTTTCCATGGCAGAGCAGCTCATCCAAGCCTTACATCACCAAAGCGTGGGATGCAGTGGGGTAAAGCGTGCCGCCCCTGGACTCTAGAGCAGTGGAGACGTGTTCTCTTAGTGACCAATCATGCTTCTCCGTCTGACAATCCCATGGATGAGTCTGGATGGAGAACAGGACTTGCCTGACTGCATTGTGCCAAGTGTAAAGTTTGGTGGAGGGGGATTATGGGGTGGAGTTGTTTTTCAGAGGTTGGCCCCTTAGTTCCAGTGAAAGGAACTCTTAATGCTTCACCAAGACATTTCGGACAATTTCATGCTCCCAATTTTATGGGAACAGTTTGGGGACGGCCCCTTCCTGTCCCAGCATGCACCAGTGCACAAAGCGTCACTCCATAAAGACATGGATGAGCGAGTTTGGTGTGGAGGAACTTGAGTCCTGACCTCAACCCGATAGAACAGCTTTGGGATGAATTAGAGCGGAGACTGAGAGCCAGGCCTTCTCGTCCAACATCACAAATGAAGAATCCCCATAAACACACTCCTAAACCTTGAGGAAAGCAGAAGAGCTGGAGCTGTTAGAGCTGCAAAGGGTGGGCGACTCCATATTAAACCATATGGATGAAGAATAGGAAGCTCATGTGCATGTAAAGGCAGGCGTCCCAAATCTTTTGTCAATATATATATATAGTGTGTATATGTATGTGAGTAAAGCAGATCTCACTCAGTATCCCATCTCCCCTCTCAACACGCCTCTGAATTTCATTATAAAATATTATTCTCGTCTTCCACGCAAGGTCACTAGGATAAAAAAAACAACAACAACACAAGCATTAGGTGGTCTGCAACTTATTTGAAGAAACTGTTTGAGGTTTCACTCATGCAGAGAGATGAATTAAAGTGAGAAGAGCAGCAATATTCAAATAACTTATCACTTGAGGAAAATGATTCAAAGTCACTGCCATATTGAACGAGATAACGTCGCACATATATTCAGTTTATCTTTATGAAATATCACCAGTCGTCTACATGGCCTTCAGGAGGAAAGCATATACTAGGCTATTGTATGTGTTATTTTCTCCACTTTAAGGCTTTTTACAGCTTTTTTGTTACCTATAGTTAAGGACACATTTCTTTTCAATTGTATGTTTCTGTCAGACTGACACGTTTTTGAAGCTCAGGGCTGAATTGAAGTCTCCTTCCCACATTAGTGCTCTGACAGCAGGGGTGGCATCACAGGTTTGAGAGGTCAGTGACCCCTGATGCTTTCCAGGAACTGAACTCTGATGGATCTACTCAAGCATCTTGGCACAAGAAAATCCTTGCTTTCAATGTTTGTCGACAGTTTTTCGGACAAATAATTGCAGAGAAATGGTGTGGAGATCTGCCACACTGGATTTAGGACTGGAAAACAAAAGTGTGTGCATGCTGCTAATGCGCTAACTATGCATTTACATGCTGTAAGCATGTGTCATTTTTCATACATGATCTGCATTGTAGATGCACACTAAGAATAATGCAAGCAGTCCAGATGGCTCAATGAATTGAACAGGTGTGTGGTTGAATGTTGCACGCAAAACAATGAACTGAAGCACATAAACAACAGGGTCATTAAATCCGGTATCTCTGAGAATTATTCTCAGAAAAGAAGAAAAGGAAAATATTTAATTGCATGTGTATTTTTAGGGCCCCTGAGGTTACAATGCTCTTGCAAGTCTTTGAGTCAAAGACACAACTTATTTGCTGTGCTCTGTTGCACTGCTATTGCATCTGAATGAATGCTGTCAAACCGTTTCTTCCACTTACTGAAACACTTAAGATCAAAAGAAAAAAGAAGCAGAAAAGAAAAACTGTTGGCATGATGACCTCCACACGAAAAGCAACATGAAATAATGCATCAATCATAAGAGGAGGTATGATTGCTACCCAATAATGCATACACTCTAAAACATAATTCAGTGTGTGTGTGTGTGTGTGTGTGTGTGTGTGTGTGTGTGTGTGTGTGTGTGTGTGTGTGTGTGTGTGTGTGTGTGTGTGTGTGTGTGTGTGTGTGTGTGTGTGTGTGTGTGTGTGTTTTCAAATTTGTTGCGGTGCACATGTGGGAACTGTATCAATAACAGCGAGACACTACAGGTGAATAGGGAATTTTTTAAAATTACAATATATCACTGTCAAACTTCTCCAGTTTATTACTGGCATAAACATAAGAAAAAAATGTATTACAAGTTTTGTGTAAATTTATGTTTTAATATGCAAATGAGGCCTTATATACTTAAATATACGCTCTATTGCATACATTTCCAAAAACAAAATCTGGAAATTGGAAGGGACCATGTTTAAAATTCTTGGTTGTATGTGTTAACATATTAGATGAGAAGGGCTTTCACAGAAGGGATTCTGGAAATCTTATTTTGTGCTTTAGTAAATTAGAGAATACTGACAATAGCCTTAAAAATAAATTTTCACCATGTTTTTTTGGAGTAAAAGGTACTCAGGATAGGAATGATATATCAACAAATCCCTCGGGAAAAGCCTTCAGAATATAGTTCAGGATAAGACTGGAAGAGTTGGTGCTACTGAAGTGGATAATCCGACTCTGAGTGTGAGGAAAAACTCATTTTGAGAAAACGGCCTTTACAGTTTTATATTGCATAATTGCACACCTTTCTATGAAACCCCCAACCTACAAACAAAAAAATATATATATTCAGTTCATTAATATCAGTAGTGTATAATATGTAAAAC
The DNA here is from genome assembly GCA_033150135.1 of Gobio occitaniae. Lineage (NCBI taxonomy): Eukaryota > Metazoa > Chordata > Actinopteri > Cypriniformes > Gobionidae > Gobio > Gobio occitaniae. The sequence goes on from JARQWZ010003884.1 coordinate 124,025, forward strand.
ACATGGAAATTTATAAATTAATAAATTATTAATAGTAATTGCCTTAAGCTGAAGAGAACTACCTTAACAAACACACACACAACAGTCACACAAACTGCAGACGAACTGTCCCTGTTTGTTGCATATGTCCATCTATAACTATTTGAATCTAATTTTGACAGGGTTTCATTGTCTAATCTGTTGTTGTTTACTTTCTTTTTACTACCTCTTGCTATTTGGTCTTTTCTGTGAACGTTTATGAGCTGATTTCGGCGTTGTCTGCACTTTTTCTCAGGCGGAGAATGCACAAGGAAGAGGCAGCACGTATCACGTAATGAGAAATTCACATTGACCAATTTCGGCTGCAAACTTTCGCGATTGGTTAGTTCTACAAAGGAAATGGCCATATTTGGATTAGACAGCGCTGTGTGTGAGACTGAGAGCTTTATAATGATACCAAGCATGACATATTTCTGTGAATGGAGACGCACGGGAGCTCGCGTTAGAATAACTCTTGATGATTTTGGGTAGAAGGCGCACGTTGTGTAATGTTGACATTTTTTTTTTATTTTGACATGAAAGCTTACATGTTAAGGGAGCAAACTGGCCCAAAATCTCAAAATTGACCACTGCATGAAAAAACAATGTTTTCAGCTGCTGTGTCTCATCTTAAAGTTTGCTAAATAAATCTTGCTCCATCCTTTATCTTTACTCAAAGTAGTACGAACAACAGACAGTCGGCATTAATAGACAGTTTTAGTTTTGTGTTTAGCCCACACCTGAGTTTCAGCAGTATTTCACTAAGACCGTAATAACGTGAGTCAGCCGGTTAGCTGGAGACCTACACAATATGAAACACAATAAACACATTGTAGAGCACAGCGTCCATCCAGGATCCACAGGAATCAGCTGCAGTGTTTGAGGGGTAGGGCTGCACAATATCAAAATGATCGAAAACTCACAAATGTTCATTTCGCAATATGAATATCGCAAAGGCACACAATATCTGAATGATTTTAATAGGCTACTTCAACATTGTGAAAAGTGTATGTTTTAGGTTGATGCATATAGCAGAGAATAGACTGAGCACACGACTGTTACTTATGTGACTTGCTTGACGTTAAAAAGAATTATTAAACGCAATAACTTGCAAAAAACAACTCCTTGCAGTTTCGCGCTGTCTGACACACCGAAACGTGCATTTGTTTACCTGGATGTTCATAATGTTAAGTTTTAGGTTGATGTTACTATATATTACCAAGTCAAGCAAAGAGTTTTTGGTATTTAAATATTGGCATTACATTTTTTGTTTCTTTATATTGATGTTAAAATTATATCGTCAGATTTGTGACATACATTTTTGCTAAAACACTGCTGGTCACTTTCAGAAGTTGTAGCAATGCTTTCTTTCCCCAGAAAGAATGTGAAACACATAAACGGTATCATTCTCATTTCTTCTTATTTTTTTTTAATACAACCCTAAATCAGAAAAAGTTGTGACAGTATGGAAAACGCAAATTTAAAAAAAAGAAGTGATTTCTAAATTTACTTTGACTTGTATTTCATTGAAGACAATATGAACACAAAATATTTCATGTTTTGTCTGGTCAACTTCATGTCATTTGTAAATATGCATCCTTTCCTGTCATTCAGACCTGCAACACATTTCAAAAAAAGTTGGGACAGTAAAGCATTTACCACTTTGTAATGTTGCCATTCCTTTTCACAAGACGTAAAAGACATTTAGGGACTGAAGACACCAAGTGATGAAGTGTTTCAGGTGTAATTTTGTCCCATTCTTCCTGCAAACAAGTCTTAAGGTGGGCAACAGTACGGGGTCTTCGCTGGCTTCCTTTTGGCACAGTGCAGTTTTAACTGGCATTTGTGGATGTAACTACGTATTGTGGTACTTGACAAAGGTTTGCCAAAGTAGTCCTGAGCCCATGTGGTGATATCGCTTATAGATGATGACGATTCTTGATGCAGTGCCGCCTGAGGGATCGGAGATCACGGTTGTTCAGCTTAGGCTTGCGCCCTTGTCCTTTACGCACTGAAATTCCTCCAGATTCCTTGAAACTTTTAATTATATTATGCACTATTGAATGTGAAATATCAAAATCTCTTCCTATCTTTCTTTGAAGAACATTGTTTTTAAACATTTCAATAATTTTCTCACGTATTTGTTGGCAAACTGGCGATCCTCGGCCCATCTTTGCTCCTAAAGGATTAAACCTTTCTTGGATGCTGCTTTTGTACCAAATCATAATTACAATCACCTGTTGACATCACCTGTTTCAAATCACATCATTATTTAACCATTTTACCTCATTACTAGCCCTAAATTGCTCCTGCCCCAACTTTTTTTGAAATGTGTTGCAGGTCTGAATGACAGGAAAGGATGCATATTTACAAATGACATGAAGTTGACCAGACAAAACATGAAATATTTTTTGTTCATATTGTCTGCGATGAAATACAAGTCTAAGTAAATTTAGAAATCACTTCTTCTTTTTTTTATTTGCGTTTTCCATACTGTCCCAACTTTTTCTGATTTGGGGTTGTATAATTTAAATTATAGGGGGGATTTTACACACTTAAAGCAATATCTTATCGCATATCGCATTATCTATAAAGGTATTGCATATCGCATTTCTCTGTAATATCGCACAGCCCTACTAGAGACCTACACAATATGAAGCACAATAAACACATTATAGAGCACAGCGTCCATCCAAGATCCACAGGGATCAGCATCAGTGTCTGAGGGGTTCAAGTCCTCCCTGACCCGGTTATGTAGTTGCGTTCTTTTTCACATTCTGCATGTGTGGAACTCTTAGTTTAGTCACATTAAAGACACTCTGACATGCAACTCAACCCTAATCTTCGCTGCTCCACATGTCATTGCGCCAATGTGACACCAAACTGTCACGCTGCGGCGTTCACATATCCTATTCCCAACCGTTGTTTTTCAGGGTTGACATTTATATTTTGCAACCTCCTCTAAAAAAGTAGAAAACATCCTTTATGTTGGAGTTTGTGAGTATTGGCTTCTCAATGAAAACCTACCTGGCTGTCCATAGATTGCATGCTTTACACAAAGACTATGATCGCATCATGAGCGTGTTGGAAACCTCTGTTTGCTTTCCGCCTGAGCAGGTTTATTGTATTTCAGAGTGACTCACGATCACCCAACTGGTTTGGCTGCTGTCACAATTGCTGGATATTGGAAAGGCCAATATCTGACACATACAATTACAATTTTATTGGGTTCACAGATATTGCTTATAGAGGAACTGCTGCATATAGTGATTCATAGTACTACAAAAAAACCTCTAAAATCTGCCGATAGCCAATCTTAGACTGATATATGGGACTACGCATCCCTAGCATACACTACTCATTTGAAATAGTTGTCAAATATGGGGGAAATTGAAAATCAGCCAGATGCTGACCCCTTGTTACTCCCTGATAATGGGAAAGTTCATTTTCGTACAATGGTGCAAACATTGACCAACGCCAGAGTAATGACATAAATGGACTGTAAATATATGCAAACATTGATCGTGAAGCTTCCCATCCAAAACAAGAAAGACGGAACAAAAGAAGCGAGGACATGATAAGTAGCCGTTGACTGAGTATCTCTGACATGCAAGAAAAGCTGATACCTCTCACCCACCATTAACCGCTCAATCTTTTCCTATTACTGCTGGAGTGCCTTTTGATTTTGATGAATTTATATAACATGCATCAAGGCCTATCCTCCGGTGATGAAAGCAGATATCGATTGTGCCTCTCCGATGACTGCCTCAAACAATTTCATGGCAATTAGAGCAATTAATCTGGACATGGCTAATTCCTACAACTCAGCTAACTGTTGTTCACTGTGCAAAATTGAAATGCTTTCCAAACTGCTGCACATCCTGTTGAACCATGGAAATGGGACTGAGATTTAATATGTGGAGGTATCACAGGTGCAAAGTATACTACTATGATAACATATAGAGGTACCCTTGCTCAAACCAGCTATAGCGGAAATACTGGTTGGGTGTTAGATGGCGCGATGTTCTAACTTCTAGTGTATAGTCTATTTTTGTTGCACAGTAGCAAAGGTTGTATGTATACCAAGATGGTTCATTCATGGGAGAAAGTGCAATAATTCCTGCTTTCAAACTCATAAATGAGCGAATTGGCAGTGTTGTAGTCGAGACCAGGTCATTCGAGTCAGAGTCGAAAATCCACAAACAACATTAGAACTCAATTTAATTAACTTTTTAGTTAAAATATTCAGTGTTGAGACTGTCATCTGTCATCTTATCTGTATTCATTTTATTATTTAAGCCTCTCGAGTCTGAGGTTGCGCCGGCGCGATCGGCTCTCTTTTTTTCTTATCAGTGCCAAAGAGACTCAAATAACTATCTTTTTTCATTCAGGCAAGTGTTATACATCATTATAATCTGTTAAGTTTTTTTTTTTTTGTGTACAGTCACAATAAAAACAAAAAATTTAGCTTTTTGCAAAATAAAGAAAACAAACATGATGCGCGATCTGCAGCCTCTCTGTCATTCAGAAAGTCTTCAGAAAATCACCTCTAGCTTAGTGAATACTTGTCTCACAAACATGAGACATATGTCCAAAGAAACGTTGAAATGTCAGGTTTTAAACACTGTAAACCAAATCAAAAACAAATATGCTGTGTTTATGTAATCTGGTTGAAAAGTGATAGATCTTTCGCGAGCCAGTTCATTATCCGCTAATGCGACCACGCCCACGCAGCGCGCGCTCTATTGAGATTCAAATACTGAAACAATATTTGGTTATCTCTGAGACACTTTTGTCCTATTTTTTAAACAGAAAATATATTAAAATAACACACTTGAGAAATACGACCAGGCAGGTGGACACAGCGTAAAATAGAATCGAGAGCGTGCGGGTCACGTCTCAAGTCATGCACAGTTGCGCACAAGAAACTGACCAATCATTGGACGTGTCAATCAAACATCAATTTAAAGAAATATTAACATACAGTAATAATCATGAAATATTTTGAATGGGACACTCTAAGTGCACTCTAAAAAATGCTGGGTTAAAAACAACCCAAGTTGGGTTGAAAATGGACTAAGCCAGCAAATGGGTTGTTTTAACCCAGCAATTGGGTTGTGTGAACCCAGTGAATGGGTCATTTTAACCCAGCGGTTGGGTTAAATGTTTGCTTAAAACAACCCGATCGCTGGGTTAAAACAACCCAATTGCTGGGTTAGTGCATTTTCAACCCAACTTGGGTTGTTTTTAACCCAGTATTTTTTAGAGTGTGGACTCTGGAATAAATCCAAATCCTAATAATTTAGAGTACAAGTCAATTCCAAGTCCAAATGCACACGAGTCCATGAAAAGACCAAGAACATTAAAATATGGTCTCGAGACCGGGTTCAAGACCGAGTGCGAGTACTACAACACTGCGAATTGGTAAATTGCGTCATCGTACACTATTGCCTACTATACTATAAAAGTTTTGGGACGCCTTCCTTTACATGCACATGAGCTTTAATGCCATCCCATTCTTAATCCGTAGGGTTTAATATGGAGTCGCCCTCCCTTTACAGCTCTAACAGCTTCAGCTCTTCTGGGAAGGCTTTCCTCAAGGTTTAGGAGTGTGTTTATGGGATTTTTTGACCCTTCTTCTAGAAGCTCCCTACCAGTAAAGGTTCACAAAACTGGACATCAAGCACACTTTTATCATTGGTGGACTATAACATTTTAATACAAGCATTTCAGGCAAATATAATTTATGCAATATGTCAAACCTTTAATCAGCTGGGGGTAAGAATGGCCCCTTATGCTGCCCGGGAACTTTTACAACAGTATAGATTCAAAAGTATCTGGCTTTCAATGTGCTAGTTTAGGAAATGTATCATATGTGATGTGACCCTTGGGGGTCACATGTTGTGCGTCTCATGGGTATATCTGTGGCAATAGCCAACAATACATTGTATGGGTCAAAATTATCCACTTTACTTTTATGCCAAAAATCATTAGGATATTAAGATCATGTTTCATGAAGCTATTTTGTAAATTTCCAACCGTAAATGTATCAAACATTTATTATTAGTAGTAATATGCATTGCTAAGCACTTCATTTGAACAACTTTAAAGGAGATTTTCTCAATACTTAGATTTGTTTGCACCCCCAGATTTTCAAATATTGTCCTATCCTAACTAACCATACATTTGTGGACTGGTTTTGTGGCCCAGGGTCACATATATCAAACTCTTCATGCAAGATAATCCTTGCATTTAAAATGATTATTTTTAGTTATTAGAGGTTTTTTTTTTTTTTTATGTATACAATTCAATGATATTCAATTTGTTGAGCAATTGATTTAGGAACCCCCCTTATTTACCCAACATAAAATGTGCAATTTGTACTGAGTATAGCATACCCGATAACACTATATACTGTGGCAATCCTCATATCTTGAAATCTCACAGCAAACAAAAAAAAAAGTTTATTTACGATAAAATTATAATGCAATTAGCACAGCTTTACTGAAAAAGAAATATGACGTTCAGTTTATTTTCTGGATATCGGACATGATATCCCACCAACATGGAATTATCATTATCTCTGTATAAGATATTGGAGAACATAAAGTTTATGGATTCTATAAGCAGAATAGTAATAGAATATTGTATTTCTTTAAAGATAATGTTCATTTCTGCCCATTTATTTCAGGATAAATCAATCTCTGACACCAGTCCTCCTGGTCAAAATCTTTGTATCAGTGCGATGGACTGTTTCTAAACTGTGTGGCGAATAGTGCCACAGAATAGTAATGTCTTTTTAGCTGTGTGTGTGTGTGGTCGTTCCAAATGACATTATTTAGAGGTGCTCAGAGGGTGATCTCAGCGAGAAATGTGACCTGAATTGAAGCCCTTCTCACCCAACTCGAATTACCCCATGTGGATTTGATCCTTTTCCCTTTACACGAGCACATAGATCAGGCCGCGTACAAGATGAACAGCCATTGTCTCTCACATTTGTCAGCAGAAGGAGAGCCGGGAAGTGCTCGGGCTACCTACAGGCCTAAGTGGCAGGCAGTCAGAAAGTGACACCTCTAATACCGTCGCTGATGACAATGACAGTATTTTTTCTCTGAGTCGAAAACTCATTTTGCACACAGCGCACCGCACAAATCTATCCTCATTTTGCCTGGGCCACCTGCCAGATTTAATGACAGCTGCTTATCAAGGCAGAAAATATATGCAGTTGTGCAGAACAAGGTTTCCCAGCAGTCAGTGGGAGTGTCACTATGATAAAGCTTCATCATGCTAGTCTTTATGTCTGTCTAAATGCAAGTAGGTTTGTTTACTGTAATAAGTGTAAAGTGCAGCTCATTTCATTATTGTAATGGATTCTTTTTTTTCATAAGCATTCATAAGCAATCTTGAACTCTATGTTGAATTTGTATTGTTTCTCTCATTTTCTTTCTCACCCTTTTGTAACCGTTCACAGGTGAGAATGTGTTGGTTTGCTTTTATATGTATTAACTCAATATTACAGGTTTTTAAACTCTGGTAACTTTATTATGTTAGCTAACGGCTTTAGTCTTATCTAACATTAATGATAAACTAGATCCTATGAAAATCCTCTACTTATGTCTATTACAGATAGATATTCATACATGCTTATAAATATGGTCTCAAGTGGCCTCAAGTGTTTATGGACTGACCGTTTCAATATGGCGGATGGATTATGTATAGCTGCCCATAGAAACAGATGCTAATGAGGAATCTATGTATTTATGTACATATATAGGTGTAATAATTAATGTTTATAAATGGCAAAAAACTATGATGCTATGTTTACAAACCATTTAAATAATCATCATTGTCGGCATGCAATGAAAATTCACCCTGCATGCTATTGATCCTATTTTGAACGATTCTACCCAAATTAAAAAAAATTTGGACATCATGATTTTTAACCAAACTGTGGTAATGCCAGATGTCTCTAATCTTTTAGACCACTAACTTAAACCTTGAGGCTTTCTTACAAGTGACTGCAAGTTCGCATTCAGATCAGGTTTAACCCTACTAGCTATTAGGGCTGCGCGATTAATCGCAATTAATCCAAAATCTCAACCGAAACCGATTTGGCATTGTGCAATTATGAAATCGCTATAAGGCTGCGATTATTCAGTTATTCAGGCTCTGTTTATCAGTAGTAAAAGCTGCTCCATCTGAAAGCACTGCGAGTCACTTATAATGTGCATTTGATAAAGCAACACGTCAAACATCTTTTCAAACATAGGCATTTATGAACCTCTTGTCCAACAAAAGATAACATTTATATCAATCAATCAATCAATCAATCAATCAATCAATCAATCAATCAATCAATCAATCAATCAATCAATCAATCAATCAATCAATCAATCAATCAATCAATCAATCAATCAATCAATCAATCAATAAATCAATCAATCAATCAATCAACCAACCAACCAACCAACCAACCAACCAACAAATCAATCAATCAATCAATCAATCACCAAGCAACCATCCAATCAATCAACCAACAAATCAATCAACCAATCAATCAATCAATCACCCAATCAACCATCCAATCACCCAATCAATCAACCAACAAATAAATCAACCAATCAATCACCCAATCAACCATCCAATCACCCAATCAATCAACCAACAAATCAAACAACCAATCAATCACCCAACCAATCAATCAATCAATCAATCAATCAATCAACCAACCAATCACCCAATCAATCAACCAACCAATCAACCAACCAATCAATCAACCAACCAACCAATCAATCACCCAATCAACCAACCAACCAACCAACCAAACAACCAATCAATCACCCAATCAACCAATCAACCATCCAATCACCAACAAATCAACCAACAAATCAATCAACCAATCAATCACCCAACCAACCAACCAATCAATCAACCAATCAACCAATCAACCAACCAACCAACCAACCAACCAATCAACCAACCAACCAACCAACCAACCAACCAATCAACCAATCAACCAATCAACCAATCAACCAACCAACCAACCAACCAATCAATCAACCAACAAATCAATCAACCAATCAATCACCCAATCAACCAACCAACCAATCAATCAACCAACCAACAAATCAATCAACCAATCAATCAACCAACCAATCAATCACCCAATCAATCAACCAACAAATCAACCAACCAACCAACCAATCAATCAACCAACCAACCAACAAATCAATCAACCAATCAACCAACCAACCAACCAACCAACCAACCAACCAATCAATCAACCAACCAACAAATCAATCAACCAATCAATCAACCAACCAATCAATCACCCAATCAATCAACCAACAAATCAATCAACCAACCAATCAATACATCAACCAATCAACCAACCAACCAATCAACCAATCAACCAACAAATCAATCAATCAACCAATCAACCTACCAACCAATCAATCAACCAACCAACAAATCAACCAACCAATCAATCAACCAACCAATCAATCACCCAACCAATCAATCACCCAATCAATCACCCAATCAATCACCCAATCAATCAACCAACCAATCACCCAACCAATCAACCAACCAATCAATCACCCAATTAATCACCCAATCAATCACCCAACCAATCACCCAATCAATCACCCAATCAATCACCCAATCAATCACCCAATCAATCACCCAACCAATCAACCAATCAATCAACCAACCAATCACCCAATCAATCACCCAATCAATCACCCAATCAATCACCCAATCAATCACCCAATCAATCACCCAATCAATCACCCAACCAATCAACCAATCAACCAACCAATCAATCACCCAATCAATCAATCACCCAATCAATCACCCAATCAATCACCCAATCAATCAACCAACCAATCACCCAACCAATCACCCAACCAATCAATCAACCAATCAATCACCCAACCAATCAATCACCCAATCAATCACCCAATCAATCACCCAATCAATCAACCAACCAATCACCCAACCAATCAACCAACCAATCAATCACCCAATTAATCACCCAATCAATCACCCAACCAATCACCCAATCAATCACCCAATCAATCACCCAATCAATCACCCAATCAATCACCCAATCAATCACCCAACCAATCAACCAACCAATCAACCAATCAATCACCCAATCAATCACCCAATCAATCACCCAATCAATCACCCAATCAATCACCCAATCAATCACCCAATCAATCACCCAATCAATCACCCAACCAATCAACCAATCAACCAACCAATCAATCACCCAATCAATCACCCAATCAATCACCCAATCAATCACCCAATCAATCACCCAACCAATCAACCAACCAATCAATCACCCAATCAATCACCCAATTACTCACCCAATCAATCACCCAACCAATCACCCAATCAACCAACCAACAAATCAATCAACCAACCAATCAATACATCAATCAATCACCCAATCAATCAACCAACAAATCAATCAACCAACCAATCAATACATCAATCAATCACCCAATCAATCAACCAACAAATCAATCAACCAACCAATCAATACATCAACCAATCAACCAACCAACCAATCAACCAACCAATCAATCAACCAACCAATCAACCAACCAATCAATCACCCAATCAATCACCCAATTACTCACCCAATCAATCACCCAACCAATCACCCAATCAACCAACCAACAAATCAATCAACCAACCAATCAATACATCAATCAATCACCCAATCAATCAACCAACAAATCAATCAACCAACCAATCAATACATCAATCAATCACCCAATCAATCAACCAACAAATCAATCAACCAACCAATCAATACATCAACCAATCAACCAACCAACCTACCAACCAATCAATCAACCAACCAACAAATCAACCAACCAATCAATCAACCAACCAATCAATCACCCAACCAATCAATCACCCAATCAATCACCCAATCAATCACCCAATCAATCACCCAACCAATCAACCAATCAATCAACCAACCAATCAACCAACCAATCAACCAACCAATCAATCACCCAATTAATCACCCAATCAATCACCCAACCAATCACCCAATTAATCACCCAATCAATCACCCAATCAATCACCCAACTAATCAACCAATCAATCAACCAACCAATCACCCAACCAATCAACCAACCAATCAATCACCCAATCAATCACCCAATCAATCACCCAATCAATCAACCAACCAATCAATCACCCAATCAATCACCCAATTACTCACCCAATCAATCACACAACCAATCACCCAATCAACCAACCAACAAATCAATCAACCAACCAATCAATACATCAATCACCCAATCAATTAACCAACAAATCAATCAACCAATCAATCAACCAATCAACCACCCAATCAATTAACCAATTAATACTGTACTTTTCAGGTAATTTCATGGAGTCTTGAGGAAAATGGAGGGAAAGTGAAGCCCTCGTTGTTGTTGTTGTTTTTTTATAGTATCAGGCTATACAGTAGATGAATTGTTAAAAAGAGAAGACGGAAGTGAAAACGGTTCTTTGTGCAACTTCAAAAGGTTCTCCTATGGCACTAGGCTGTGTGTGTATGAGTGTGCTTATGCTGTGTAAGTAAGTGTGTGAGTGGGTGTCTAGATGTTGTCAATGTGTTATGGAGCTGTCCTACAGGAACAGAAACTGACTGCACACCCACAGAAGGCCTTTGGAAACATATACAACGTCCAACATTGGACCTTGCTGAAGCTGATGTCCCTAA
>JARQWZ010003885.1:0-135713 GCA_033150135.1 Gobio occitaniae
CCTGAAAACTTACTTACTATACATACTCTTTGACTTCCCTTGTGATTCCAAATACTAGTGAAAAGTTCAACAAAATTGTTTTTTTTACTTTTTTTTTTGCTTTCTTTTACTTATTTTTTTTATTTTATACATGTTTTGTTTATACAGAAGTCCATATTTGACCTACTTAACATATTTTTGCCCAAGAGTCTTTAAACACTAACTTGCTATACACACTGATTGACTGCCCTTCTGATTCCCAAAACTAGCGAAAATTTAAACTAAAGGTTTTTAATTTTTGATTTTATTTATTTATTTATTTACTTATTTTACATGTTATGGCTGTATAGAAGTCCATATCTTACCTACTGAACATATTTTTTGGCCCACGAGTCCTTAAACAAAAACTTAATAAACAGACCCATTGACTTCCCTTCTGATTCCAAATACTAGCGAAAAGCGCAACAAAATGTTTTTTTTTTTTTTTTTTACATGTTATGGCTGTACAGAAGTCCATATCTGAACAACTGAACATATTTTTGGCCCGAGTCCTTAAACACTAACTTACTATAAATACTCATTGACTTCCCTTATGATTCCAATTACTAACCAAATGTTACACACAATGTTTTTTGTTTTGTTTTTGTTTTTTTTACATTTTACGGTTGTACCGAACCCATATCTGACTAACTGAACATATTTGTGGCCCAAGAGTCCTGAAAACTAACTTACTGTATATGCTCATTGACTTCCCTTCTGATTCCAAAAACTAGCGAAAAGTTCAACAAAATGTTTTTTTTTTTTTTTTTTTTTTTTGTTACATGTTATGGCTGTACAGAAGTCCATTTCTGACAAACTGAACATATTTTTGGCCCAAGAGTCCTGAAAACTTACTCACTATACATACTCTTTGACTTCCCTTCTTATTCCAAATACTAGCGAAAAGTTCCACAAAATGTTTTTTTTTTCGTGATTTATTTAAAAAAAAAAATTATACATGTTCTGTCTTTACAGAAGTCCATATTTGACCTACTGAACATATTTTTGGCCCACGAGTCCTTAAACAAAAACTTAATAAACAGACCCATTGACTTCCCTTCTGATTCCAAATACTAGCGAAAAGCGCAACAAAATGTTTTATTTTTTTTTACATTTTACGGCTGTACCGAACCCATATCTGACTAACTGAACATATTTGTGGCCCAAGAGTCCTGAAAACTAACTTACTGTATATGCTCATTGACTTCCCTTCTGACTCCAAAAACTAGCGAAAAGTTCAACAAAATGTTTTTTTTTTTTTTTTTTTGTTACATGTTATGGCTGTACAGAAGTCCATTTCTGATAAACTGAACATATTTTTTGGCCCAAGAGTCCTGAAAACTTACTCACTATACATACTCTTTGACTTCCCTTCTGATTCCAAATGCTAGTGAAAAGTTCCACAAAAAGTTTTTTCTTTTTTTTTCCTTTCTTTTTTTACATATTATGGCTTAACAGAAGTCCATATTTGAACAACTGAACATATTTTTGGCCCAAGAGTCCTGAAAATTTACTTACTATACATACTCATTGACGTCCCTTCTGATTCCCATTACTAGCGAAAAGTTCAACAAAAGGTTATTTTTTTTTTTTTTTTTTTACATGTTACGGCTGTACAGAAGTCCATATCTGACCAACTGAACATATTTTTGGCCCAAGAGTCCTGAAAACTTACTTACTATACATACTCATTGACTTCCCTTCTGATTCCAAATACTAGCGAAAAGTTCCACAAAATGTTTTTTTTTTTCGTGCTTTATTTAAAAAAAAAAAAAATTATACATGTTATGTCTGTACAGAAGTCCATATTTGACCTACTGAACATAATTTTGGCCCAAGAGTCCTTAAACACTAACTTACTATAAATACTCATTGACTTCCCTTCTGATTCCAAATACTAGCGAAAAGCGCAACAAAATGTTTTATTTTTTTTATTTTTTTTTACATGTTATGGCTGTACAGAAGTCCATATCTAAACAACTGAACATATTTTTGGCCCGATTCCTTAAACACTAACTTACTATAAATACTCATTGACTTCCCTTATGATTCCAATTACTAACCAAATGTTACAAACAATGTTTTTTTTTTTGTTTTTGTTTTTTTACATCTTATGGCTGTACCGAACCCATATCTGACTAACTGAACATATTTGTGGCCCAAGAGTCCTGAAAACTAAATTACTTTATATGCTCTTTGACTTCCCTTCTGATTCCAAATACTAGCGAAAAGTTCCACAAAATGTTTTTTTTTTCGTGCTTTATTTTTTAAATTTTTTTTATACATATCATGTCTGTACAGAAGTCCATATTTGACCTACTGAACATAATTTTGGCCCAAGAGTCCTTAAACACTAACTTACTATAAATACTCATTGACTTGCCTTCTGATTCCAATTACTAGCCAAATGTTCCACAAAATGTTTTTATTTTTTTTGGTTTTTTTTTACATTTTATGGCTGTGCAGAGTCCATATCTGACAAACTGAACATATGTTTGGCCTAAGAGTCCTGAAAACTTACTTACTATACATACTCTTTGACTTCCCTTGTGATTCCAAATACTAGTGAAAAGTTCAACCAAATTGTTTTTTTTTACTTTTTTTTTTGCTTTCTTTTATTTATTTATTTTATTTTATACATGTTTTGTTTATACAGAAGTCCATATTTGACCTACTTAACATATTTTTGCCCAAGAGTCTTTAAACACTAACTTGCTATACACACTGATTGACTGCCCTTCTGATTCCCAAAACTAGCGAAAATTTAAACTAAAGGTTTTTAATTTTTGATTTTATTTATTTATTTATTTACTTATTTTACATGTTATGGATGTATAGAAGTCCATATCTTACCTACTGAACATATTTTTTGGCCCACGAGTCCTTAAACACAAACTTAATAAACAGACCCATTGACTTCCCTTCTGATTCCAAATACTAGCGAAAAGCGCAACAAAATGTTTTATTTTTTTTATTTTTTTTACATGTTATGGCTGTACATATCTAAACAACTGAACATATTTTTGGCCCGATTCCTTAAACGCTAACTTACTATAAATACTCATTGACTTCCCTTATGATTCCAATTACTAACCAAATGTTACACACAATGTTTTTTTTTTGTTTTTGTTTTTTTACATCTTATGGCTGTACCGAACCCATATCTGACTAACTGAACATATTTGTGGCCCAAGAGTCCTGAAAACTAACTTACTTTATATGCTCTTTGACTTCCCTTCTGATTCCAAATACTAGCGAAAAGTTCCACAAAATGTTTTTTTTTTTTCGTGCTTTATTTTTAAAAAAATTTTTATACATATTATGTCTGTACAGAAGTCCATATTTGACCTACTGAACATAATTTTGGCCCAAGAGTCCTTAAACACTAACTTACTAAACAGACCCATTGACTTCCCTTCTGATTCCAATTACTATCGAAAAGTTCCACCAATTTATGATTTTATTTATTTATTAATTTATTTTACATGTTGTGACTGTATAGAAGTCCATATCTTACCTGCTGAACATATTTTTTGGCCCACGAGTCCTTAAACACAAACTTAATAAACAGATCCATTGACTTCCCTTCTGATTCCAAATACTAGCGAAAAGGGCAACAAAATGTTTTTTTTTTGTTTTGTTTTTTTACATGTTATGGCTGTACAGAAGTCCATATCTGAACAACTGAACATATTTTTGGCCCGAGTCCTTAAACACTAACTTACTATAAATACTCATTGACTTGCCTTCTGATTCCAATTACTAGCGAAAAGTTCAACAAAAGGATTTTTTTTATTTATTTTATATATGCTATGTCTGTACAGAAGTCCATATTTGACCTACTGAACATATTTTTTGCCCACGAGTCCTTAGACACAAACTTACTAAACAGACCCATTGACTTCCCTTCTGATTCCAATTACTATCGAAAAGTTCCACCAATTTATGATTTTATTTATTTATTCATTTATTTTACATGTTGTGGCTGTATAGAAGTCCATATCTTACCTGCTGAACATATGTTTTGGCCCAAGAGTCCTTAAACACTAACTTGCTATACATACTCATTGATTTGCCTTCTGATTCCAATTACTAGCGAAAAGTTCAACAAACGGATTTATTTTATATATGCTATGTCTGTACAGATGTCCATATTTGACCTACTGAACATATTTTTAGCCCACGAGTCCTTAAACACAAACTTACTAAACAGACCCATTGACTTCCCTTCTGATTCCAATTACTATCGAAAAGTTCCACCAATTTATGATTTTATTTATTTATTCATTTATTTTACATGTTGTGGCTGTATAGAAGTCCATATCTTACCTGCTGAACATATGTTTTGGCCCAAGAGTCCTTAAACACTAACTTGCTATACATACTCATTGACTTCCCTTCTGATTCCCATTACTAGCCAAAAGTTCCACAAAAGATTTTTTAATGTTTTTTTTTTTTACATGTTATGGCTGTACAGAAGTCCCTATCTGACCAACTGAACATATTTTTGGCCCAAGATTCCTGAAAACGTACTTACTATACATACTCATTGACTTTCCTTCTGATTCCAATTACTAGCCAAATGTTCCACAAAATGTTTTTTTTTTTTTTTTTTTTTTTTTTTTTACATTTTATGGCTGTACAGAGTCCATATCTGACTAACTGAACATATGTTTGGCCTAAGAGTCCTGAAAACTTACTTACTATACATACTCTTTGACTTCCCTTCTGATTCCAAATACTAGTGAAAAGTTCAACAAAATTGTTTTTTTTACTTTTTTTTTTGCTTTATTTTACTTATTTATTTTATTTTATACATGTTTTGTTCATACAGAAGTCCATATTTGACCTACTTAACATATTTTTGCCCAAGAGTCTTTAAACACTAACTTGCTATACACACTGATTGACTGCCCTTCTGATTCCCAAAACTAGCGAAAATTTAAACTAAAGGTTTTTAATTTTTGATTTTATTTATTTATTTCTTTACTTATTTTACATGTTATGGCTGTATAGAAGTCCATATCTTACCTACTGAACATATTTTTTGGCCCACGAGTCCTTAAACGCAAACTTAATAAACAGACCCATTGACTTCCCTTCTGATTCCAAATACTAGCGAAAAGCGCAACAAAATGTTTTATTTTTTTTATTTTTTTTTTACATGTTATGGCTGTACAGAAGTCCATATCTAAACAACTGAACATATTTTTGGCCCGAGTCCTTAAACACTAACTTACTATAAATACTCATTGACTTCCCTTATGATTCCAATTACTAACCAAATGTTACACACAATGTTTTTTTTTTTTTGTTTTTGTTTTTTTACATCTTATGGCTGTACCGAACCCATATCTGACTAACTGAACATATTTGTGGCCCAAGAGTCCTGAAAACTAACTTACTGTATATGCTCATTGACTTCCCTTCTGACTACAAAAACTAGCGAAAAGTTCAACAAAATGTTTTTTTTTTTTTTTTTTTGTTACATGTTATGGCTGTACAGAAGTCCATTTCTGATAAACTGAACATATTTTTGGCCCAAGAGTCCTGAAAACTTACTCACTATACATACTCTTTGACTTCCCTTCTGATTCCAAATGCTAGTGAAAAGTTCCACAAAAAGTTTTTTCTTTTTTTTTCCTTTCTTTTTTTACATATTATGGCTTAACAGAAGTCCATATTTGAACAACTGAACATATTTTTGGCCCAAGAGTCCTGAAAATTTACTTACTATACATACTCATTGACGTCCCTTCTGATTCCCATTACTAGCGAAAAGTTCAACAAAAGGTTATTTATTTTTTTTTTTTTTACATGTTACGGCTGTACAGAAGTCCATATCTGACCAACTGAACATATTTTTGGCCCAAGAGTCCTGAAAACTTACTTACTATACATACTCATTGACTTCCCTTCTGATTCCAAATACTAGCGAAAAGTTCCACAAAATGTTTTTTTTTTCGTGCTTTATTTAAAAAAAAAAAAAATTATACATGTTATGTCTGTACAGAAGTCCATATTTGACCTACTGAACATAATTTTGGCCCAAGAGTCCTTAAACACTAACTTACTATAAATACTCATTGACTTCCCTTCTGATTCCAAATACTAGCGAAAAGCGCAACAAAATGTTTTATTTTTTTTATTTTTTTTTACATGTTATGGCTGTACAGAAGTCCATATCTAAACAACTGAACATATTTTTGGCCCGATTCCTTAAACACTAACTTACTATAAATACTCATTGACTTCCCTTATGATTCCAATTACTAACCAAATGTTACACACAATGTTTTTTTTTTTGTTTTTGTTTTTTTACATCTTATGGCTGTACCGAACCCATATCTGACTAACTGAACATATTTGTGGCCCAAGAGTCCTGAAAACTAACTTACTTTATATGCTCTTTGACTTCCCTTCTGATTCCAAATACTAGCGAAAAGTTCCACAAAATGTTTTTTTTTTTCGTGCTTTATTTTTTAATTTTTTTTTATACATATCATGTCTGTACAGAAGTCCATATTTGACCTACTGAACATAATTTTGGCCCAAGAGTCCTTAAACACTAACTTACTATAAATACTCATTGACTTGCCTTCTGATTCCAATTACTAGCCAAATGTTCCACAAAATGTTTTTATTTATTTATTTTTTTTTTTTTACATTTTATGGCTGTACAGAGTCCATATCTGACAAACTGAACATATGTTTGGCCTAAGAGTCCTGAAAACTTACTTACTATACATACTCTTTGACTTCCCTTGTGATTCCAAATACTAGTGAAAAGTTCAACCAAATTGTTTTTTTTACTTTTTTTTTTGCTTTCTTTTATTTATTTATTTTATTTTATACATGTTTTGTTTATACAGAAGTCCATATTTGACCTACTTAACATATTTTTGCCCAAGAGTCTTTAAACACTAACTTGCTATACACACTGATTGACTGCCCTTCTGATTCCCAAAACTAGCGAAAATTTAAACTAAAGGTTTTTAATTTTTGATTTTATTTATTTATTTCTTTACTTATTTTACATGTTATGGCTGTATAGAAGTCCATATCTTACCTACTGAACATATTTTTTGGCCCACGAGTCCTTAAACGCAAACTTAATAAACAGACCCATTGACTTCCCTTCTGATTCCAAATACTAGCGAAAAGCGCAACAAAATGTTTTATTTTTTTTATTTTTTTTTTACATGTTATGGCTGTACAGAAGTCCATATCTAAACAACTGAACATATTTTTGGCCCGAGTCCTTAAACACTAACTTACTATAAATACTCATTGACTTCCCTTATGATTCCAATTACTAACCAAATGTTACACACAATGTTTTTTTTTTTTTGTTTTTGTTTTTTTACATCTTATGGCTGTACGGAACCCATATCTGACTAACTGAACATATTTGTGGCCCAAGAGTCCTGAAAACTAACTTACTATACATACTCATTGACTTCCCTTCTGATTCCAAAAACTGGCGAAAAGTTCAACAAAATGTTTTTTTTTGTTTGTTTTTTTGTTACATGTTATGGCTGTACAGAAGTCCATTTCTGACAAACTGAACATATTTTTGGCCCAAGAGTCCTGAAAACTTACTTACTATACATACTCTTTGACTTCCCTTGTGATTCCAAATACTAATGAAAAGTTCAACAAAATTGTTTTTTTTACTTTTTTTTTTGCTTTCTTTTACTTATTTTTTTTATTTTATACATGTTTTGTTTATACAGAAGTCCATATTTGACCTACTTAACATATTTTTGCCCAAGAGTCTTTAAACACTAACTTGCTATACACACTGATTGACTGCCCTTCTGATTCCCAAAACTAGCGAAAATTTAAACTAAAGGTTTTTTATTTTTGATTTTATTTATTTATTTATTTACTTATTTTACATGTTATGGCTGTATAGAAGTCCATATCTTACCTACTGAACATATTTTTTGGCCCACGAGTCCTTAAACAAAAACTTAATAAACAGACCCATTGACTTCCCTTCTGATTCCAAATACTAGCGAAAAGCGCAACAAAATGTTTTTTTTTTTTTTTTTTTTTTTTACATGTTATGGCTGTACAGAAGTCCATATCTAAACAACTGAACATATTTTTGGCCCGATTCCTTAAACACTAACTTACTATAAATACTCATTGACTTCCCTTATGATTCCAATTACTAACCAAATGTTACACACAATGTTTTTTTTTTGTTTTTGTTTTTTTACATCTTATGGCTGTACCGAACCCATATCTGACTAACTGAACATATTTGTGGCCCAAGAGTCCTGAAAACTAACTTACTTTATATGTTCTTTGACTTCCCTTCTGATTCCAAATACTAGCGAAAAGTTCCACAAAATGTTTTTTTTTTTCGTGCTTTATTTTTAAAAAAATTTTTATACATATTATGTCTGTACAGAAGTCCATATTTGACCTACTGAACATAATTTTGGCCCAAGAGTCCTTAAACACTAACTTACTAAACAGACCCATTGACTTCCCTTCTGATTCCAATTACTATCGAAAAGTTCCACCAATTTATGATTTTATTTATTTATTAATTTATTTTACATGTTGTGACTGTATAGAAGTCCATATCTTACCTGCTGAACATATTTTTTGGCCCACGAGTCCTTAAACACAAACTTAATAAACAGATCCATTGACTTCCCTTCTGATTCCAAATACTAGCGAAAAGGGCAACAAAATGTTTTTTTTTTGTTTTGTTTTTTTACATGTTATGGCTGTACAGAAGTCCATATCTGAACAACTGAACATATTTTTGGCCCGAGTCCTTAAACACTAACTTACTATAAATACTCATTGACTTGCCTTCTGATTCCAATTACTAGCGAAAAGTTCAACAAAAGGATTTTTTTTATTTATTTTATATATGCTATGTCTGTACAGAAGTCCATATTTGACCTACTGAACATATTTTTTGCCCACGAGTCCTTAGACACAAACTTACTAAACAGACCCATTGACTTCCCTTCTGATTCCAATTACTATCGAAAAGTTCCACCAATTTATGATTTTATTTATTTATTCATTTATTTTACATGTTGTGGCTGTATAGAAGTCCATATCTTACCTGCTGAACATATGTTTTGGCCCAAGAGTCCTTAAACACTAACTTGCTATACATACTCATTGACTTGCCTTCTGATTCCAATTACTAGCGAAAAGTTCAACAAACGGATTTATTTTATATATGCTATGTCTGTACAGATGTCCATATTTGACCTACTGAACATATTTTTAGCCCACGAGTCCTTAAACACAAACTTACTAAACAGACCCATTGACTTCCCTTCTGATTCCAATTACTATCGAAAAGTTCCACCAATTTATGATTTTATTTATTTATTCATTTATTTTACATGTTGTGGCTGTATAGAAGTCCATATCTTACCTGCTGAACATATGTTTTGGCCCAAGAGTCCTTAAACACTAACTTGCTATACATACTCATTGACTTCCCTTCTGATTCCCATTACTAGCCAAAAGTTCCACAAAAGATTTTTTAATGTTTTTTTTTTTTACATGTTATGGCTGTACAGAAGTCCCTATCTGACCAACTGAACATATTTTTGGCCCAAGATTCCTGAAAACGTACTTACTATACATACTCATTGACTTTCCTTCTGATTCCAATTACTAGCCAAATGTTCCACAAAATGTTTTTTTTTTTTTTTTTTTTTTTTTTTTTTACATTTTATGGCTGTACAGAGTCCATATCTGACTAACTGAACATATGTTTGGCCTAAGAGTCCTGAAAACTTACTTACTATACATACTCTTTGACTTCCCTTCTGATTCCAAATACTAGTGAAAAGTTCAACAAAATTGTTTTTTTTACTTTTTTTTTTTGCTTTATTTTATTTATTTATTTTATTTTATACATGTTTTGTTCATACAGAAGTCCATATTTGACCTACTTAACATATTTTTGCCCAAGAGTCTTTAAACACTAACTTGCTATACACACTGATTGACTGCCCTTCTGATTCCCAAAACTAGCGAAAATTTAAACTAAAGGTTTTTAATTTTTGATTTTATTTATTTATTTCTTTACTTATTTTACATGTTATGGCTGTATAGAAGTCCATATCTTACCTACTGAACATATTTTTTGGCCCACGAGTCCTTAAACGCAAACTTAATAAACAGACCCATTGACTTCCCTTCTGATTCCAAATACTAGCGAAAAGCGCAACAAAATGTTTTATTTTTTTTATTTTTTTTTTACATGTTATGGCTGTACAGAAGTCCATATCTAAACAACTGAACATATTTTTGGCCCGAGTCCTTAAACACTAACTTACTATAAATACTCATTGACTTCCCTTATGATTCCAATTACTAACCAAATGTTACACACAATGTTTTTTTTTTTTTGTTTTTGTTTTTTTACATCTTATGGCTGTACCGAACCCATATCTGACTAACTGAACATATTTGTGGCCCAAGAGTCCTGAAAACTAACTTACTGTATATGCTCATTGACTTCCCTTCTGACTCCAAAAACTAGCGAAAAGTTCAACAAAATGTTTGTTTTTTTTTTTTTTTGTTACATGTTATGGCTGTACAGAAGTCCGTTTCTGATAAACTGAACATATTTTTGGCCCAAGAGTCCTGAAAACTTACTCACTATACATACTCTTTGACTTCCCTTCTGATTCCAAATGCTAGTGAAAAGTTCCACAAAAAGTTTTTTCTTTTTTTTCCTTTCTTTTTTTACATATTATGGCTTAACAGAAGTCCATATTTGAACAACTGAACATATTTTTGGCCCAAGAGTCCTGAAAATTTACTTACTATACATACTCATTGACGTCCCTTCTGATTCCCATTACTAGCGAAAAGTTCAACAAAAGGTTATTTATTTATTTTTTTTTACATGTTAAGGGTACAGAAGTCCATATCTGACCAACTGAACATATTTTTGGCCCAAGAGTCCTGAAAACTTACTTACTATACATACTCATTGACTTCCCTTCTGATTCCAAATACTAGCGAAAAGTTCCACAAAATGTTTTTTTTTTCGTGCTTTATTTAAAAAAAAAAAAAATTATACATGTTATGTCTGTACAGAAGTCCATATTTGACCTACTGAACATAATTTTGGCCCAAGAGTCCTTAAACACTAACTTACTATAAATACTCATTGACTTCCCTTCTGATTCCAAATACTAGCGAAAAGCGCAACAAAATGTTTTATTTTTTTTATTTTTTTTTACATGTTATGGCTGTACAGAAGTCCATATCTAAACAACTGAACATATTTTTGGCCCGATTCCTTAAACACTAACTTACTATAAATACTCATTGACTTCCCTTATGATTCCAATTACTAACCAAATGTTACACACAATGTTTTTTTTTTTGTTTTTGTTTTTTTTACATCTTATGGCTGTACCGAACCCATATCTGACTAACTGAACATATTTGTGGCCCAAGAGTCCTGAAAACTAACTTACTTTATATGCTCTTTGACTTCCCTTCTGATTCCAAATACTAGCGAAAAGTTCCACAAAATGTTTTTTTTTTCGTGCTTTATTTTTTATTTTTTTTTTATACATATCATGTCTGTACAGAAGTCCATATTTGACCTACTGAACATAATTTTGGCCCAAGAGTCCTTAAACACTAACTTACTATAAATACTCATTGACTTGCCTTCTGATTCCAATTACTAGCCAAATGTTCCACAAAATGTTTTTATTTATTTATTTTTTTTTTTTTTACATTTTATGGCTGTACAGAGTCCATATCTGACAAACTGAACATATGTTTGGCCTAAGAGTCCTGAAAACTTACTTACTATACATACTCTTTGACTTCCCTTGTGATTCCAAATACTAGTGAAAAGTTCAACCAAATTGTTTTTTTTACTTTTTTTTTTGCTTTCTTTTATTTATTTATTTTATTTTATACATGTTTTGTTTATACAGAAGTCCATATTTGACCTACTTAACATATTTTTGCCCAAGAGTCTTTAAACACTAACTTGCTATACACACTGATTGACTGCCCTTCTGATTCCCAAAACTAGCGAAAATTTAAACTAAAGGTTTTTAATTTTTGATTTTATTTATTTATTTCTTTACTTATTTTACATGTTATGGCTGTATAGAAGTCCATATCTTACCTACTGAACATATTTTTTGGCCCACGAGTCCTTAAACGCAAACTTAATAAACAGACCCATTGACTTCCCTTCTGATTCCAAATACTAGCGAAAAGCGCAACAAAATGTTTTATTTTTTTTATTTTTTTTTTACATGTTATGGCTGTACAGAAGTCCATATCTAAACAACTGAACATATTTTTGGCCCGAGTCCTTAAACACTAACTTACTATAAATACTCATTGACTTCCCTTATGATTCCAATTACTAACCAAATGTTACACACAATGGTTTTTTTTTTTTTTTTTTTGTTTTTTTACATCTTATGGCTGTACCGAACCCATATCTGACTAACTGAACATATTTGTGGCCCAAGAGTCCTGAAAACTAACTTACTATACATACTCATTGACTTCCCTTCTGATTCCAAAAACTGGCGAAAAGTTCAACAAAATGTTTTTTTTTTGTTTGTTTTTTTGTTACATGTTATGGCTGTACAGAAGTCCATTTCTGACAAACTGAACATATTTTTGGCCCAAGAGTCCTGAAAACTTACTTACTATACATACTCTTTGACTTCCCTTGTGATTCCAAATACTAGTGAAAAGTTCAACAAAATTGTTTTTTTTACTTTTTTTTTTGCTTTCTTTTACTTATTTTTTTTATTTTATACATGTTTTGTTTATACAGAAGTCCATATTTGACCTACTTAACATATTTTTGCCCAAGAGTCTTTAAACACTAACTTGCTATACACACTGATTGACTGCCCTTCTGATTCCCAAAACTAGCGAAAATTTAAACTAAAGGTTTTTAATTTTTGATTTTATTTATTTATTTATTTACTTATTTTACATGTTATGGCTGTATAGAAGTCCATATCTTACCTACTGAACATATTTTTTGG
The DNA here is from genome assembly GCA_033150135.1 of Gobio occitaniae. Lineage (NCBI taxonomy): Eukaryota > Metazoa > Chordata > Actinopteri > Cypriniformes > Gobionidae > Gobio > Gobio occitaniae. The sequence goes on from JARQWZ010003885.1 coordinate 13,062, forward strand.
CCCACGAGTCCTTAAACAAAAACTTAATAAACAGACCCATTGACTTCCCTTCTGATTCCAAATACTAGCGAAAAGCGCAACAAAATGTTTTTTTTTTTTTTTTTACATGTTATGGCTGTACAGAAGTCCATATCTGAACAACTGAACACATTTTTGGCCCGAGTCCTTAAACACTAACTTACTATAAATACTCATTGACTTCCCTTATGATTCCAATTACTAACCAAATGTTACACACAATGTTTTTTGTTTTGTTTTTGTTTTTTTACATTTTACGGTTGTACCGAACCCATATCTGACTAACTGAACATATTTGTGGCCCAAGAGTCCTGAAAACTAACTTACTGTATATGCTCATTGACTTCCCTTCTGATTCCAAAAACTAGCGAAAAGTTCAACAAAATGTTTTTTTTTTTTTTTTTTTTTTGTTACATGTTATGGCTGTACAGAAGTCCATTTCTGACAAACTGAACATATTTTTGGCCCAAGAGTCCTGAAAACTTACTCACTATACATACTCTTTGACTTCCCTTCTGATTCCAAATACTAGCGAAAAGTTCCACAAAATGTTTTTTTTTTCGTGATTTATTTAAAAAAAAAATTATACATGTTATGTCTTTACAGAAGTCCATATTTGACCTACTGAACATATTTTTGGCCCACGAGTCCTTAAACAAAAACTTAATAAACAGACCCATTGACTTCCCTTCTGATTCCAAATACTAGCGAAAAGCGCAACAAAATGTTTTATTTTTTTTATTTTTTTTTACATTTTACGGCTGTACCGAACCCATATCTGACTTACTGAACATATTTGTGGCCCAAGAGTCCTGAAAACTAACTTACTGTATATGCTCATTGACTTCCCTTCTGACTCCAAAAACTAGCGAAAAGTTCAACAAAATGTTTTTTTTTTTTTTTTTTTTGTTACATGTTATGGCTGTACAGAAGTCCATTTCTGATAAACTGAACATATTTTTGGCCCAAGAGTCCTGAAAACTTACTCACTATACATACTCTTTGACTTCCCTTCTGATTCCAAATGCTAGTGAAAAGTTCCACAAAAAGTTTTTTCTTTTTTTTCCTTTCTTTTTTTTACATATTATGGCTTAACAGAAGTCCATATTTGAACAACTGAACATATTTTTGGCCCAAGAGTCCTGAAAATTTACTTACTATACATACTCATTGACGTCCCTTCTGATTCCCATTACTAGCGAAAAGTTCAACAAAAGGTTATTTATTTTTTTTTTTTTACATGTTACGGCTGTACAGAAGTCCATATCTGACCAACTGAACATATTTTTGGCCCAAGAGTCCTGAAAACTTACTTACTATACATACTCATTGACTTCCCTTCTGATTCCAAATACTAGCGAAAAGTTCCACAAAATGTTTTTTTTTTCGTGCTTTATTTAAAAAAAAAAAAAATTATACATGTTATGTCTGTACAGAAGTCCATATTTTACCTACTGAACATAATTTTGGCCCAAGAGTCCTTAAACACTAACTTACTATAAATACTCATTGACTTCCCTTCTGATTCCAAATACTAGCGAAAAGCGCAACAAAATGTTTTATTTTTTTTATTTTTTTTTACATGTTATGGCTGTACAGAAGTCCATATCTAAACAACTGAACATATTTTTGGCCCGATTCCTTAAACACTAACTTACTATAAATACTCATTGACTTCCCTTATGATTCCAATTACTAACCAAATGTTACACACAATGTTTTTTTTTTTGTTTTTGTTTTTTTACATCTTATGGCTGTACCGAACCCATATCTGACTAACTGAACATATTTGTGGCCCAAGAGTCCTGAAAACTAACTTACTTTATATGCTCTTTGACTTCCCTTCTGATTCCAAATACTAGCGAAAAGTTCCACAAAATGTTTTTTTTTTTCGTGCTTTATTTTTTAATTTTTTTTTATACATATCATGTCTGTACAGAAGTCCATATTTGACCTACTGAACATAATTTTGGCCCAAGAGTCCTTAAACACTAACTTACTATAAATACTCATTGACTTGCCTTCTGATTCCAATTACTAGCCAAATGTTCCACAAAATGTTTTATTTTTTTTATTTTTTTTTTACATTTTATGGCTGTACAGAGTCCATATCTGACAAACTGAACATATGTTTGGCCTAAGAGTCCTGAAAACTTACTTACTATACATACTCTTTGACTTCCCTTGTGATTCCAAATACTAGTGAAAAGTTCAACCAAATTGTTTTTTTTACTTTTTTTTTTGCTTTCTTTTATTTATTTATTTTATTTTATACATGTTTTGTTTATACAGAAGTCCATATTTGACCTACTTAACATATTTTTGCCCAAGAGTCTTTAAACACTAACTTGCTATACACACTGATTGACTGCCCTTCTGATTCCCAAAACTAGCGAAAATTTAAACTAAAGGTTTTTAATTTTTGATTTTATTTATTTATTTATTTACTTATTTTACATGTTATGGATGTATAGAAGTCCATATCTTACCTACTGAACATATTTTTTGGCCCACGAGTCCTTAAACACAAACTTAATAAACAGACCCATTGACTTCCCTTCTGATTCCAAATACTAGCGAAAAGCGCAACAAAATGTTTTATTTTTTTTATTTTTTTTACATGTTATGGCTGTACAGAAGTCCATATCTAAACAACTGAACATATTTTTGGCCCGATTCCTTAAACACTAACTTACTATAAATACTCATTGACTTCCCTTATGATTCCAATTACTAACCAAATGTTACACACAATGTTTTTTTTTTGTTTTTGTTTTTTTACATCTTATGGCTGTACCGAACCCATATCTGACTAACTGAACATATTTGTGGCCCAAGAGTCCTGAAAACTAACTTACTTTATATGCTCTTTGACTTCCCTTCTGATTCCAAATACTAGCGAAAAGTTCCACAAAATGTTTTTTTTTTTCGTGCTTTATTTTTAAAATTTTTTTTATACATATTATGTCTGTACAGAAGTCCATATTTGACCTACTGAACATAATTTTGGCCCAAGAGTCCTTAAACACTAACTTACTAAACAGACCCATTGACTTCCCTTCTGATTCCAATTACTATCGAAAAGTTCCACCAATTTATGATTTTATTTATTTATTAATTTATTTTACATGTTGTGACTGTATAGAAGTCCATATCTTACCTGCTGAACATATTTTTTGGCCCACGAGTCCTTAAACACAAACTTAATAAACAGATCCATTGACTTCCCTTCTGATTCCAAATACTAGCGAAAAGGGCAACAAAATGTTTTTTTTTTGTTTTGTTTTTTTACATGTTATGGCTGTACAGAAGTCCATATCTGAACAACTGAACATATTTTTGGCCCGAGTCCTTAAACACTAACTTACTATAAATACTCATTGACTTGCCTTCTGATTCCAATTACTAGCGAAAAGTTCAACAAAAGGATTTTTTTTATTTATTTTATATATGCTATGTCTGTACAGAAGTCCATATTTGACCTACTGAACATATTTTTTGCCCACGAGTCCTTAGACACAAACTTACTAAACAGACCCATTGACTTCCCTTCTGATTCCAATTACTATCGAAAAGTTCCACCAATTTATGATTTTATTTATTTATTCATTTATTTTACATGTTGTGGCTGTATAGAAGTCCATATCTTACCTGCTGAACATATGTTTTGGCCCAAGAGTCCTTAAACACTAACTTGCTATACATACTCATTGACTTGCCTTCTGATTCCAATTACTAGCGAAAAGTTCAACAAACGGATTTATTTTATATATGCTATGTCTGTACAGATGTCCATATTTGACCTACTGAACATATTTTTAGCCCACGAGTCCTTAAACACAAACTTACTAAACAGACCCATTGACTTCCCTTCTGATTCCAATTACTATCGAAAAGTTCCACCAATTTATGATTTTATTTATTTATTCATTTATTTTACATGTTGTGGCTGTATAGAAGTCCATATCTTACCTGCTGAACATATGTTTTGGCCCAAGAGTCCTTAAACACTAACTTGCTATACATACTCATTGACTTCCCTTCTGATTCCCATTACTAGCCAAAAGTTCCACAAAAGATTTTTTAATGTTTTTTTTTTTTTACATGTTATGGCTGTACAGAAGTCCCTATCTGACCAACTGAACATATTTTTGGCCCAAGATTCCTGAAAACGTACTTACTATACATACTCATTGACTTTCCTTCTGATTCCAATTACTAGCCAAATGTTCCACAAAATGTTTTTTTTTTTTTTTTTTTTTTTTTTACATTTTATGGCTGTACAGAGTCCATATCTGACTAACTGAACATATGTTTGGCCTAAGAGTCCTGAAAACTTACTTACTATACATACTCTTTGACTTCCCTTGTGATTCCAAATACTAGTGAAAAGTTCAACCAAATTGTTTTTTTTACTTTTTTTTTTGCTTTCTTTTATTTATTTATTTTATTTTATACATGTTTTGTTCATACAGAAGTCCATATTTGACCTACTTAACATATTTTTGCCCAAGAGTCTTTAAACACTAACTTGCTATACACACTGATTGACTGCCCTTCTGATTCCCAAAACTAGCGAAAATTTAAACTAAAGGTTTTTAATTTTTGATTTTATTTATTTATTTCTTTACTTATTTTACATGTTATGGCTGTATAGAAGTCCATATCTTACCTACTGAACATATTTTTTGGCCCACGAGTCCTTAAACGCAAACTTAATAAACAGACCCATTGACTTCCCTTCTGATTCCAAATACTAGCGAAAAGCGCAACAAAATGTTTTATTTTTTTTATTTTTTTTTTACATGTTATGGCTGTACAGAAGTCCATATCTAAACAACTGAACATATTTTTGGCCCGAGTCCTTAAACACTAACTTACTATAAATACTCATTGACTTCCCTTATGATTCCAATTACTAACCAAATGTTACACACAATGTTTTTTTTTGTTTGTTTTTGTTTTTTTACATCTTATGGCTGTACCGAACCCATATCTGACTAACTGAACATATTTGTGGCCCAAGAGTCCTGAAAACTAACTTACTGTATATGCTCATTGACTTCCCTTCTGACTCCAAAAACTAGCGAAAAGTTCAACAAAATGTTTTTTTTTTTTTTTTTTTGTTACATGTTATGGCTGTACAGAAGTCCATTTCTGATAAACTGAACATATTTTTGGCCCAAGAGTCCTGAAAACTTACTCACTATACATACTCTTTGACTTCCCTTCTGATTCCAAATGCTAGTGAAAAGTTCCACAAAAAGTTTTTTCTTTTTTTTCCTTTCTTTTTTTACATATTATGGCTTAACAGAAGTCCATATTTGAACAACTGAACATATTTTTGGCCCAAGAGTCCTGAAAATTTACTTACTATACATACTCATTGACGTCCCTTCTGATTCCCATTACTAGCGAAAAGTTCAACAAAAGGTTATTTTTTTTTATTTTTTTTACATGTTACGGCTGTACAGAAGTCCATATCTGACCAACTGAACATATTTTTGGCCCAAGAGTCCTGAAAACTTACTTACTATACATACTCATTGACTTCCCTTCTGATTCCAAATACTAGCGAAAAGTTCCACAAAATGTTTTTTTTTTCGTGCTTTATTTAAAAAAAAAAAAAATTATACATGTTATGTCTGTACAGAAGTCCATATTTGACCTACTGAACATAATTTTGGCCCAAGAGTCCTTAAACACTAACTTACTATAAATACTCATTGACTTCCCTTCTGATTCCAAATACTAGCGAAAAGCGCAACAAAATGTTTTATTTTTTTTATTTTTTTTACATGTTATGGCTGTACAGAAGTCCATATCTAAACAACTGAACATATTTTTGGCCCGATTCCTTAAACACTAACTTACTATAAATACTCATTGACTTCCCTTATGATTCCAATTACTAACCAAATGTTACACACAATGTTTTTTTTTTGTTTTTGTTTTTTTACATCTTATGGCTGTACCGAACCCATATCTGACTAACTGAACATATTTGTGGCCCAAGAGTCCTGAAAACTAACTTACTTTATATGCTCTTTGACTTCCCTTCTGATTCCAAATACTAGCGAAAAGTTCCACAAAATGTTTTTTTTTTCGTGCTTTATTTTTTAATTTTTTTTTATACATATCATGTCTGTACAGAAGTCCATATTTGACCTACTGAACATAATTTTGGCCCAAGAGTCCTTAAACACTAACTTACTATAAATACTCATTGACTTGCCTTCTGATTCCAATTACTAGCCAAATGTTCCACAAAATGTTTTTATTTTTTTTATTTTTTTTTTTACATTTTATGGCTGTACAGAGTCCATATCTGACAAACTGAACATATGTTTGGCCTAAGAGTCCTGAAAACTTACTTACTATACATACTCTTTGACTTCCCTTGTGATTCCAAATACTAGTGAAAAGTTCAACCAAATTGTTTTTTTTACTTTTTTTTTTGCTTTCTTTTATTTATTTATTTTATTTTATACATGTTTTGTTTATACAGAAGTCCATATTTGACCTACTTAACATATTTTTGCCCAAGAGTCTTTAAACACTAACTTGCTATACACACTGATTGACTGCCCTTCTGATTCCCAAAACTAGCGAAAATTTAAACTAAAGGTTTTTAATTTTTGATTTTATTTATTTATTTATTTACTTATTTTACATGTTATGGATGTATAGAAGTCCATATCTTACCTACTGAACATATTTTTTGGCCCACGAGTCCTTAAACACAAACTTAATAAACAGACCCATTGACTTCCCTTCTGATTCCAAATACTAGCGAAAAGCGCAACAAAATGTTTTATTTTTTTTATTTTTTTTACATGTTATGGCTGTACAGAAGTCCATATCTAAACAACTGAACATATTTTTGGCCCGATTCCTTAAACACTAACTTACTATAAATACTCATTGACTTCCCTTATGATTCCAATTACTAACCAAATGTTACACACAATGTTTTTTTTTTTGTTTTTGTTTTTTTACATCTTATGGCTGTACCGAACCCATATCTGACTAACTGAACATATTTGTGGCCCAAGAGTCCTGAAAACTAACTTACTTTATATGCTCTTTGATTTCCCTTCTGATTCCAAATACTAGCGAAAAGTTCCACAAAATGTTTTTTTTTTCGTGCTTTATTTTTTAAATTTTTTTTATACATATTATGTCTGTACAGAAGTCCATATTTGACCTACTGAACATAATTTTGGCCCAAGAGTCCTTAAACACTAACTTACTAAACAGACCCATTGACTTCCCTTCTGATTCCAATTACTATCGAAAAGTTCCACCAATTTATGATTTTATTTATTTATTAATTTATTTTACATGTTGTGACTGTATAGAAGTCCATATCTTACCTGCTGAACATATTTTTTGGCCCACGAGTCCTTAAACACAAACTTAATAAACAGATCCATTGACTTCCCTTCTGATTCCAAATGCTAGCGAAAAGCGCAACAAAATGTTTTTTTTTTTGTTTTGTTTTTTTACATGTTATGGCTGTACAGAAGTCCATATCTGAACAACTGAACATATTTTTGGCCCGAGTCCTTAAACACTAACTTACTATAAATACTCATTGACTTGCCTTCTGATTCCAATTACTAGCGAAAAGTTCAACAAAAGGATTTTTTTTATTTATTTTATATATGCTATGTCTGTACAGAAGTCCATATTTGACCTACTGAACATATTTTTTGCCCACGAGTCCTTAAACACAAACTTACTAAACAGACCCATTGACTTCCCTTCTGATTCCAATTACTATCGAAAAGTTCCACCAATTTATGATTTTATTTATTTATTCATTTATTTTACATGTTGTGGCTGTATAGAAGTCCATATCTTACCTGCTGAACATATGTTTTGGCCCAAGAGTCCTTAAACACTAACTTGCTATACATACTCATTGACTTCCCTTCTGATTCCCATTACTAGCCAAAAGTTCCACAAAAGATTTTTTAATGTAATTTTTTTTTACATGTTATGGCTGTACAGAAGTCCCTATCTGACCAACTGAACATATTTTTAGCCCAAGATTCCTGAAAACGTACTTACTATACATACTCATTGACTTTCCTTCTGATTCCAATTACTAGCCAAATGTTCCACAAAATGTTTTTTTTTTTTTTTTTTTTTTTTTTTTACATTTTATGGCTGTACAGAGTCCATATCTGACTAACTGAACATATGTTTGGCCTAAGAGTCCTGAAAACTTACTTACTATACATACTCTTTGACTTCCCTTCTGATTCCAAATACTAGTGAAAAGTTCAACAAAATTGTTTTTTTTACTTTTTTTTTTGCTTTATTTTATTTATTTATTTTATTTTATACATGTTTTGTTCATACAGAAGTCCATATTTGACCTACTTAACATATTTTTGCCCAAGAGTCTTTAAACACTAACTTGCTATACACACTGATTGACTGCCCTTCTGATTCCCAAAACTAGCGAAAATTTAAACTAAAGGTTTTTAATTTTTGATTTTATTTATTTATTTCTTTACTTATTTTACATGTTATGGCTGTATAGAAGTCCATATCTTACCTACTGAACATATTTTTTGGCCCACGAGTCCTTAAACGCAAACTTAATAAACAGACCCATTGACTTCCCTTCTGATTCCAAATACTAGCGAAAAGCGCAACAAAATGTTTTATTTTTTTTATTTTTTTTTTACATGTTATGGCTGTACAGAAGTCCATATCTAAACAACTGAACATATTTTTGGCCCGAGTCCTTAAACACTAACTTACTATAAATACTCATTGACTTCCCTTATGATTCCAATTACTAACCAAATGTTACACACAATGTTTTTTTTGTTTGTTTTTTTACATCTTATGGCTGTACCGAACCCATATCTGACTAACTGAACATATTTGTGGCCCAAGAGTCCTGAAAACTAACTTACTATACATACTCTTTGACTTCCCTTCTGATTCCAAAAACTGGCGAAAAGTTCAACAAAATGTTTTTTTTTGTTTGTTTTTTTGTTACATGTTATGGCTGTACAGAAGTCCATTTCTGACAAACTGAACATATTTTTGGCCCAAGAGTCCTGAAAACTTACTTACTATACATACTCTTTGACTTCCCTTGTGATTCCAAATACTAGTGAAAAGTTCAACAAAATTGTTTTTTTTACTTTTTTTTTTGCTTTCTTTTACTTATTTTTTTTATTTTATACATGTTTTGTTTATACAGAAGTCCATATTTGACCTACTTAACATATTTTTGCCCAAGAGTCTTTAAACACTAACTTGCTATACACACTGATTGACTGCCCTTCTGATTCCCAAAACTAGCGAAAATTTAAACTAAAGTTTTTTAATTTTTGATTTTATTTATTTTATTTTTTTATTTACTTATTTTACATGTTATGGATGTATAGAAGTCCATATCTTACCTACTGAACATATTTTTTGGCCCACGAGTCCTTAAACACAAACTTAATAAACAGACCCATTGACTTCCCTTCTGATTCCAAATACTAGCGAAAAGCGCAACAAAATGTTTTATTTTTTTAATTTTTTTTACATGTTATGGCTGTACAGAAGTCCATATCTAAACAACTGAACATATTTTTGGCCCGATTCCTTAAACACTAACTTACTATAAATACTCATTGACTTCCCTTATGATTCCAATTACTAACCAAATGTTACACACAATGTTTTTTTTTTTGTTTTTGTTTTTTTACATCTTATGGCTGTACCGAACCCATATCTGACTAACTGAACATATTTGTGGCCCAAGAGTCCTGAAAACTAACTTACTTTATATGCTCTTTGACTTCCCTTCTGATTCCAAATACTAGCGAAAAGTTCCACAAAATGTTTTTTTTTTCGTGCTTTATTTTTTAAATTTTTTTTATACATATTATGTCTGTACAGAAGTCCATATTTGACTTACTGAACATAATTTTGGCCCAAGAGTCCTTAAACACTAACTTACTAAACAGACCCATTGACTTCCCTTCTGATTCCAATTACTATCGAAAAGTTCCACCAATTTATGATTTTATTTATTTATTAATTTATTTTACATGTTGTGACTGTATAGAAGTCCATATCTTACCTGCTGAACATATTTTTTGGCCCACGAGTCCTTAAACACAAACTTAATAAACAGATCCATTGACTTCCCTTCTGATTCCAAATACTAGCGAAAAGCGCAACAAAATGTTTTTTTTTTGTTTTGTTTTTTTACATGTTATGGCTGTACAGAAGTCCATATCTGAACAACTGAACATATTTTTGGCCCGAGTCCTTAAACACTAACTTACTATAAATACTCATTGACTTGTCTTCTGATTCCAATTACTAGCGAAAAGTTCAACAAAAGGATTTTTTTTATTTATTTTATATATGCTATGTCTGTACAGAAGTCCATATTTGACCTACTGAACATATTTTTTGCCCACGAGTCCTTAAACACAAACTTACTAAACAGACCCATTGACTTCCCTTCTGATTCCAATTACTATCGAAAAGTTCCACCAATTTATGATTTTATTTATTTATTCATTTATTTTACATGTTGTGGCTGTATAGAAGTCCATATCTTACCTGCTGAACATATGTTTTGGCCGAAGAGTCCTTAAACACTAACTTGCTATACATACTCATTGACTTGCCTTCTGATTCCAATTACTAGCGAAAAGTTCAACAAAAGGATTTATTTTATATATGCTATGTCTGTACAGATGTCCATATTTGACCTACTGAACATATTTTTAGCCCACGAGTCCTTAAACACAAACTTACTAAACAGACCCATTGACTTCCCTTCTGATTCCAATTACTATCGAAAAGTTCCACCAATTTATGATTTTATTTATTTATTCATTTATTTTACATGTTGTGGCTGTATAGAAGTCCATATCTTACCTGCTGAACATATGTTTTGGCCCAAGAGTCCTTAAACACTAACTTGCTATACATACTCATTGACTTCCCTTCTGATTCCCATTACTAGCCAAAAGTTCCACAAAAGATTTTTTAATGTAATTTTTTTTTTTACATGTTATGGCTGTACAGAAGTCCCTATCTGACCAACTGAACAGATTTTTGGCCCAAGATTCCTGAAAACGTACTTACTATACATACTCATTGACTTTCCTTCTGATTCCAATTACTAGCCAAATGTTCCACAAAATGTTTTTTTTTTTTTTTTTTTTTTTTTTTTTTACATTTTATGGCTGTACAGAGTCCATATCTGACTAACTGAACATATGTTTGGCCTAAGAGTCCTGAAAACTTACTTACTATACATACTCTTTGACTTCCCTTCTGATAACAAATACTAGTGAAAAGTTCAACAAAATTGTTTTTTTTACTTTTTTTTTTGCTTTATTTTATTTATTTATTTTATTTTATACATGTTTTGTTCATACAGAAGTCCATATTTGACCTACTTAACATATTTTTGCCCAAGAGTCTTTAAACACTAACTTGCTATACACACTGATTGACTGCCCTTCTGATTCCCAAAACTAGCGAAAATTTAAACTAAAGGTTTTTAATTTTTGATTTTATTTATTTATTTCTTTACTTATTTTACATGTTATGGCTGTATAGAAGTCCATATCTTACCTACTGAACATATTTTTTGGCCCACGAGTCCTTAAACGCAAACTTAATAAACAGACCCATTGACTTCCCTTCTGATTCCAAATACTAGCGAAAAGCGCAACAAAATGTTTTATTTTTTTTATTTTTTTTTTACATGTTATGGCTGTACAGAAGTCCATATCTAAACAACTGAACATATTTTTGGCCCGAGTCCTTAAACACTAACTTACTATAAATACTCATTGACTTCCCTTATGATTCCAATTACTAACCAAATGTTACACACAATGTTTTTTTTTTTTGTTTTTTTTTTTTTACATCTTATGGCTGTACCGAACCCATATCTGACTAACTGAACATATTTGTGGCCCAAGAGTCCTGAAAACTAACTTACTATACATACTCATTGACTTCCCTTCTGATTCCAAAAACTGGCGAAAAGTTCAACAAAATGTTTTTTTTTGTTTGTTTTTTTGTTACATGTTATGGCTGTACAGAAGTCCATTTCTGACAAACTGAACATATTTTTGGCCCAAGAGTCCTGAAAACTTACTTACTATACATACTCTTTGACTTCCCTTGTGATTCCAAATACTAGTGAAAAGTTCAACAAAATTGTTTTTTTTACTTTTTTTTTTGCTTTCTTTTACTTATTTTTTTTATTTTATACATGTTTTGTTCATACAGAAGTCCATATTTGACCTACTTAACATATTTTTGCCCAAGAGTCTTTAAACACTAACTTGCTATACACACTGATTGACTGCCCTTCTGATTCCCAAAACTAGCGAAAATTTAAACTAAAGGTTTTTAATTTTTGATTTTATTTATTTATTTCTTTACTTATTTTACATGTTATGGCTGTATAGAAGTCCATATCTTACCTACTGAACATATTTTTTGGCCCACGAGTCCTTAAACACAAACTTAATAAACAGACCCATTGACTTCCCTTCTGATTCCAAATACTAGCGAAAAGCGCAACAAAATGTTTTATTTTTTTTATTTTTTTTTTACATGTTATGGCTGTACAGAAGTCCATATCTAAACAACTGAACATATTTTTGGCCCGAGTCCTTAAACACTAACTTACTATAAATACTCATTGACTTCCCTTATGATTCCAATTACTAACCAAATGTTACACACAATGTTTTTTTTTTTTGTTTTTGTTTTTTTACATCTTATGGCTGTACCGAACCCATATCTGACTAACTGAACATATTTGTGGCCCAAGAGTCCTGAAAACTAACTTACTATACATACTCATTGACTTCCCTTCTGATTCCAAAAACTGGCGAAAAGTTCAACAAAATGTTTTTTTTTGTTTGTTTTTTTGTTACATGTTATGGCTGTACAGAAGTCCATTTCTGACAAACTGAACATATTTTTGGCCCAAGAGTCCTGAAAACTTACTTACTATACATACTCTTTGACTTCCCTTGTGATTCCAAATACTAGTGAAAAGTTCAACAAAATAGTTTTTTTTACTTTTTTTTTTGCTTTCTTTTACTTATTTTTTTTATTTTATACATGTTTTGTTTATACAGAAGTCCATATTTGACCTACTTAACATATTTTTGCCCAAGAGTCTTTAAACACTAACTTGCTATACACACTGATTGACTGCCCTTCTGATTCCCAAAACTAGCGAAAATTTTAACTAAAGGTTTTTTATTTTTGATTTTATTTATTTATTTATTTACTTATTTTACATGTTATGGCTGTATAGAAGTCCATATCTTACCTACTGAACATATTTTTTGGCCCACGAGTCCTTAAACAAAAACTTAATAAACAGACCCATTGACTTCCCTTCTGATTCCAAATACTAGCGAAAAGCGCAACAAAATGTTTTTTTTTTTTTTTTTTTTTTTTACATGTTATGGCTGTACAGAAGTCCATATCTGAACAACTGAACATATTTTTGGCCCGAGTCCTTAAACACTAACTTACTATAAATACTCATTGACTTCCCTTATGATTCCAATTACTAACCAAATGTTACACACAATGTTTTTTGTTTTGTTTTTGTTTTTTTACATTTTACGGTTGTACCGAACCCATATCTGACTAACTGAACATATTTGTGGCCCAAGAGTCCTGAAAACTAACTTACTGTATATGCTCATTGACTTCCCTTCTGATTCCAAAAACTAGCGAAAAGTTCAACAAAATGTTTTTTTTTTTTTTTTTTTTTGTTACATGTTATGGCTGTACAGAAGTCCATTTCTGACAAACTGAACATATTTTTGGCCCAAGAGTCCTGAAAACTTACTCACTATACATACTCTTTGACTTCCCTTCTGATTCCAAATGCTAGTGAAAAGTTCCACAAAAAGTTTTTTCTTTTTTTTCCTTTCTTTTTTTACATATTATGGCTTAACAGAAGTCCATATTTGAACAACTGAACATATTTTTGGCCCAAGAGTCCTGAAAACTTACTTACTATACATACTCATTGACTTCCCTTCTGATTCCAAATACTAGCGAAAAGTTCCACAAAATGTTTTTTTTTTCGTGATTTATTTAAAAAAAAAAATTATACATGTTATGTCTTTACAGAAGTCCATATTTGACCTACTGAACATATTTTTGGCCCACGAGTCCTTAAACAAAAACTTAATAAACAGACCCATTGACTTCCCTTCTGATTCCAAATACTAGCGAAAAGAGCAACAAAATGTTTTATTTTTTTTATTTTTTTTTACATTTTACGGCTGTACCGAACCCATATCTGACTAACTGAACATATTTGTGGCCCAAGAGTCCTGAAAACTAACTTACTGTATATGCTCATTGACTTCCCTTCTGACTCCAAAAACTAGCGAAAAGTTCAACAAAATGTTTTTTTTTTTGTTTTTTTTTGTTACATGTTATGGCTGTACAGAAGTCCATTTCTGATAAACTGAACATATTTTTGGCCCAAGAGTCCTGAAAACTTACTCACTATACATACTCTTTGACTTCCCTTCTGATTCCAAATGCTAGTGAAAAGTTCCACAAAAAGTTTTTTCTTTTTTTTCCTTTCTTTTTTTACATATTATGGCTTAACAGAAGTCCATATTTGAACAACTGAACATATTTTTGGCCCAAGAGTCCTGAAAACTTACTTACTATACATACTCATTGACGTCCCTTCTGATTCCCATTACTATTGAAAAGTTCAAAAAAAGGTTATTTATTTTTTTTTTTTTTACATGTTACGGCTGTACAGAAGTCCATATCTGACCAACTGAACATATTTTTGGCCCAAGAGTCCTGAAAACTTACTTACTATACATACTCATTGACTTCCCTTCTGATTCCAAATACTAGCGAAAAGTTCCACAAAATGTTTTTTTTTCGTGCTTTATTTAAAAAAAAAAAAATTATACATGTTATGTCTGTACAGAAGTCCATATTTGACCTACTGAACATAATTTTGGCCCAAGAGTCCTTAAACACTAACTTACTATAAATACTCATTGACTTCCCTTCTGATTCCAAATACTAGCGAAAAGCGCAACAAAATGTTTTATTTTTTTTATTTTTTTTACATGTTATGGCTGTACAGAAGTCCATATCTAAACAACTGAACATATTTTTGGCCCGATTCCTTAAACACTAACTTACTATAAATACTCATTGACTTCCCTTATGATTCCAATTACTAACCAAATGTTACACACAATGTTTTTTTTTTGTTTTTGTTTTTTTACATCTTATGGCTGTACCGAACCCATATCTGACTAACTGAACATATTTGTGGCCCAAGAGTCCTGAAAACTAACTTACTTTATATGCTCTTTGACTTCCCTTCTGATTCCAAATACTAGCGAAAAGTTCCACAAAATGTTTTTTTTTTTCGTGCTTTACTTTTTAAATTTTTTTTATACATATTATGTCTGTACAGAAGTCCATATTTGACCTACTGAACATAATTTTGGCCCAAGAGTCCTTAAACACTAACTTACTAAACAGACCCATTGACTTCCCTTCTGATTCCAATTACTATCGAAAAGTTCCACCAATTTATGATTTTATTTATTTATTAATTTATTTTACATGTTGTGACTGTATAGAAGTCCATATCTTACCTGCTGAACATATTTTTTGGCCCACGAGTCCTTAAACACAAACTTAATAAACAGATCCATTGACTTCCCTTCTGATTCCAAATACTAGCGAAAAGCGCAACAAAATGTTTTTTTTTTGTTTTGTTTTTTTACATGTTATGGCTGTACAGAAGTCCATATCTGAACAACTGAACATATTTTTGGCCCGAGTCCTTAAACACTAACTTACTATAAATACTCATTGACTTGCCTTCTGATTCCAATTACTAGCGAAAAGTTCAACAAAAGGATTTTTTTTATTTATTTTATATATGCTATGTCTGTACAGAAGTCCATATTTGACCTACTGAACATATTTTTTGCCCACGAGTCCTTAAACACAAACTTACTAAACAGACCCATTGACTTCCCTTCTGATTCCAATTACTATCGAAAAGTTCCACCAATTTATGATTTTATTTATTTATTCATTTATTTTACATGTTGTGGCTGTATATAAGTCCATATCTTACCTGCTGAACATATGTTTTGGCCGAAGAGTCCTTAAACACTAACTTGCTATACATACTCATTGACTTGCCTTCTGATTCCAATTACTAGCGAAAAGTTCAACAAAAGGATTTATTTTATATATGCTATGTCTGTACAGATGTCCATATTTGACCTACTGAACACATTTTTAGCCCACGAGTCCTTAAACACAAACTTACTAAACAGACCCATTGACTTCCCTTCTGATTCCAATTACTATCGAAAAGTTCCACCAATTTATGATTTTATTTATTTATTCATTTATTTTACATGTTGTGGCTGTATAGAAGTCCATATCTTACCTGCTGAACATATGTTTTGGCCCAAGAGTCCTTAAACACTAACTTGCTATACATACTCATTGACTTCCCTTCTGATTCCCATTACTAGCCAAAAGTTCCACAAAAGATTTTTTAATGTAATTTTTTTTTACATGTTATGGCTGTACAGAAGTCCCTATCTGACCAACTGAACAGATTTTTGGCCCAAGATTCCTGAAAACGTACTTACTATACATACTCATTGACTTTCCTTCTGATTCCAATTACTAGCCAAATGTTCCACAAAATGTTTTTTTTTTTTTTTTTTTTTTTTTTTTTTACATTTTATGGCTGTACAGAGTCCATATCTGACTAACTGAACATATGTTTGGCCTAAGAGTCCTGAAAACTTACTTACTATACATACTCTTTGACTTCCCTTCTGATTCCAAATACTAGTGAAAAGTTCAACAAAATTGTTTTTTTTACTTTTTTTTTTGCTTTATTTTATTTATTTATTTTATTTTATAAATGTTTTGTTCATACAGAAGTCCATATTTGACCTACTTAACATATTTTTGCCCAAGAGTCTTTAAACACTAACTTGCTATACACACTGATTGACTGCCCTTCTGATTCCCAAAACTAGCGAAAATTTAAACTAAAGGTTTTTAATTTTTGATTTTATTTATTTATTTCTTTACTTATTTTACATGTTATGGCTGTATAGAAGTCCATATCTTACCTACTGAACATATTTTTTGGCCCACGAGTCCTTAAACACAAACTTAATAAACAGACCCATTGACTTCCCTTCTGATTCCAAATACTAGCGAAAAGCGCAACAAAATGTTTTATTTTTTTTATTTTATTTTTACATGTTATGGCTGTACAGAAGTCCATATCTAAACAACTGAACATATTTTTGGCCCGAGTCCTTAAACACTAACTTACTATAAATACTCATTGACTTCCCTTATGATTCCAATTACTAACCAAATGTTACACACAATGTTTTTTTTTTTTGTTTTTGTTTTTTTACATCTTATGGCTGTACCGAACCCATATCTGACTAACTGAACATATTTGTGGCCCAAGAGTCCTGAAAACTAACTTCTTATACATACTCATTGACTTCCCTTCTGATTCCAAAAACTGGCGAAAAGTTCAACAAAATGTTTTTTTTTGTTTGTTTTTTTGTTACATGTTATGGCTGTACAGAAGTCCATTTCTGACAAACTGAACATATTTTTGGCCCAAGAGTCCTGAAAACTTACTTACTATACATACTCTTTGACTTCCCTTGTGATTCCAAATACTAGTGAAAAGTTCAACAAAATTGTTTTTTTTACTTTTTTTTTTGCTTTCTTTTACTTATTTTTTTTATTTTATACATGTTTTGTTCATACAGAAGTCCATATTTGACCTACTTAACATATTTTTGCCCAAGAGTCTTTAAACACTAACTTGCTATACACACTGATTGACTGCCCTTCTGATTCCCAAAACTAGCGAAAATTTAAACTAAAGGTTTTTAATTTTTGATTTTATTTATTTATTTCTTTACTTATTTTACATGTTATGGCTGTATAGAAGTCCATATCTTACCTACTGAACATATTTTTTGGCCCACGAGTCCTTAAACACAAACTTAATAAACAGACCCATTGACTTCCCTTCTGATTCCAAATACTAGCGAAAAGCGCAACAAAATGTTTTATTTTTTTTATTTTTTTTTTACATGTTATGGCTGTACAGAAGTCCATATCTAAACAACTGAACATATTTTTGGCCCGAGTCCTTAAACACTAACTTACTATAAATACTCATTGACTTCCCTTATGATTCCAATTACTAACCAAATGTTACACACAATGTTTTTTTTTTTTGTTTTTGTTTTTTTACATCTTATGGCTGTACCGAACCCATATCTGACTAACTGAACATATTTGTGGCCCAAGAGTCCTGAAAACTAACTTACTATACATACTCATTGACTTCCCTTCTGATTCCAAAAACTGGCGAAAAGTTCAACAAAATGTTTTTTTTTGTTTGTTTTTTTGTTACATGTTATGGCTGTACAGAAGTCCATTTCTGACAAACTGAACATATTTTTGGCCCAAGAGTCCTGAAAACTTACTTACTATACATACTCTTTGACTTCCCTTGTGATTCCAAATACTAGTGAAAAGTTCAACAAAATTGTTTTTTTTACTTTTTTTTTTGCTTTCTTTTACTTATTTTTTTTATTTTATACATGTTTTGTTTATACAGAAGTCCATATTTGACCTACTTAACATATTTTTGCCCAAGAGTCTTTAAACACTAACTTGCTATACACACTGATTGACTGCCCTTCTGATTCCCAAAACTAGCGAAAATTTAAACTAAAGGTTTTTTATTTTTGATTTTATTTATTTATTTATTTACTTATTTTACATGTTATGGCTGTATAGAAGTCCATATCTTACCTACTGAACATATTTTTTGGCCCACGAGTCCTTAAACAAAAACTTAATAAACAGACCCATTGACTTCCCTTCTGATTCCAAATACTAGCGAAAAGCGCAACAAAATGTTTTTTTTTTTTTTTTTTTTTTTTTACATGTTATGGCTGTACAGAAGTCCATATCTGAACAACTGAACATATTTTTGGCCCGAGTCCTTAAACACTAACTTACTATAAATACTCATTGACTTCCCTTATGATTCCAATTACTAACCAAATGTTACACACAATGTTTTTTGTTTTGTTTTTGTTTTTTTACATTTTACGGTTGTACCGAACCCATATCTGACTAACTGAACATATTTGTGGCCCAAGAGTCCTGAAAACTAACTTACTGTATATGCTCATTGACTTCCCTTCTGATTCCAAAAACTAGCGAAAAGTTCAACAAAATGTTTTTTTTTTTTTTTTTTTTTGTTACATGTTATGGCTGTACAGAAGTCCATTTCTGACAAACTGAACATATTTTTGGCCCAAGAGTCCTGAAAACTTACTCACTATACATACTCTTTGACTTCCCTTCTGATTCCAAATGCTAGTGAAAAGTTCCACAAAAAGTTTTTTCTTTTTTTACATATTATGGCTTAACAGAAGTCCATATTTGAACAACTGAACATATTTTTGGCCCAAGAGTCCTGAAAACTTACTTACTATACATACTCATTGACTTCCCTTCTGATTCCAAATACTAGCGAAAAGTTCCACAAAATGTTTTTTTTTTCGTGATTTATTTAAAAAAAAAAATTATACATGTTATGTCTTTACAGAAGTCCATATTTGACCTACTGAACATATTTTTGGCCCACGAGTCCTTAAACAAAAACTTAATAAACAGACCCATTGACTTCCCTTCTGATTCCAAATACTAGCGAAAAGAGCAACAAAATGTTTTATTTTTTTTATTTTTTTTTACATTTTACGGCTGTACCGAACCCATATCTGACTAACTGAACATATTTGTGGCCCAAGAGTCCTGAAAACTAACTTACTGTATATGCTCATTGACTTCCCTTCTGACTCCAAAAACTAGCGAAAAGTTCAACAAAATGTTTTTTTTTTTGTTTTTTTTTGTTACATGTTATGGCTGTACAGAAGTCCATTTCTGATAAACTGAACATATTTTTGGCCCAAGAGTCCTGAAAACTTACTCACTATACATACTCTTTGACTTCCCTTCTGATTCCAAATGCTAGTGAAAAGTTCCACAAAAAGTTTTTTCTTTTTTTTCCTTTCTTTTTTTACATATTATGGCTTAACAGAAGTCCATATTTGAACAACTGAACATATTTTTGGCCCAAGAGTCCTGAAAACTTACTTACTATACATACTCATTGACGTCCCTTCTGATTCCCATTACTATTGAAAAGTTCAAAAAAAGGTTATTTATTTTTTTTTTTTTTACATGTTACGGCTGTACAGAAGTCCATATCTGACCAACTGAACATATTTTTGGCCCAAGAGTCCTGAAAACTTACTTACTATACATACTCATTGACTTCCCTTCTGATTCCAAATACTAGCGAAAAGTTCCACAAAATGTTTTTTTTTCGTGCTTTATTTAAAAAAAAAAAAATTATACATGTTATGTCTGTACAGAAGTCCATATTTGACCTACTGAACATAATTTTGGCCCAAGAGTCCTTAAACACTAACTTACTATAAATACTCATTGACTTCCCTTCTGATTCCAAATACTAGCGAAAAGCGCAACAAAATGTTTTATTTTTTTTATTTTTTTTACATGTTATGGCTGTACAGAAGTCCATATCTAAACAACTGAACATATTTTTGGCCCGATTCCTTAAACACTAACTTACTATAAATACTCATTGACTTCCCTTATGATTCCAATTACTAACCAAATGTTACACACAATGTTTTTTTTTTGTTTTTGTTTTTTTACATCTTATGGCTGTACCGAACCCATATCTGACTAACTGAACATATTTGTGGCCCAAGAGTCCTGAAAACTAACTTACTTTATATGCTCTTTGACTTCCCTTCTGATTCCAAATACTAGCGAAAAGTTCCACAAAATGTTTTTTTTTTTCGTGCTTTACTTTTTAAATTTTTTTTATACATATTATGTCTGTACAGAAGTCCATATTTGACCTACTGAACATAATTTTGGCCCAAGAGTCCTTAAACACTAACTTACTAAACAGACCCATTGACTTCCCTTCTGATTCCAATTACTATCGAAAAGTTCCACCAATTTATGATTTTATTTATTTATTAATTTATTTTACATGTTGTGACTGTATAGAAGTCCATATCTTACCTGCTGAACATATTTTTTGGCCCACGAGTCCTTAAACACAAACTTAATAAACAGATCCATTGACTTCCCTTCTGATTCCAAATACTAGCGAAAAGCGCAACAAAATGTTTTTTTTTTTTTTTGTTTTTTTACATGTTATGGCTGTACAGAAGTCCATATCTGAACAACTGAACATATTTTTGGCCCGAGTCCTTAAACACTAACTTACTATAAATACTCATTGACTTGCCTTCTGATTCCAATTACTAGCGAAAAGTTCAACAAAAGGATTTTTTTTATTTATTTTATATATGCTATGTCTGTACAGAAGTCCATATTTGACCTACTGAACATATTTTTTGCCCACGAGTCCTTAAACACAAACTTACTAAACAGACCCATTGACTTCCCTTCTGATTCCAATTACTATCGAAAAGTTCCACCAATTTATGATTTTATTTATTTATTCATTTATTTTACATGTTGTGGCTGTATATAAGTCCATATCTTACCTGCTGAACATATGTTTTGGCCGAAGAGTCCTTAAACACTAACTTGCTATACATACTCATTGACTTGCCTTCTGATTCCAATTACTAGCGAAAAGTTCAACAAAAGGATTTATTTTATATATGCTATGTCTGTACAGATGTCCATATTTGACCTACTGAACACATTTTTAGCCCACGAGTCCTTAAACACAAACTTACTAAACAGACCCATTGACTTCCCTTCTGATTCCAATTACTATCGAAAAGTTCCACCAATTTATGATTTTATTTATTTATTCATTTATTTTACATGTTGTGGCTGTATAGAAGTCCATATCTTACCTGCTGAACATATGTTTTGGCCCAAGAGTCCTTAAACACTAACTTGCTATACATACTCATTGACTTCCCTTCTGATTCCCATTACTAGCCAAAAGTTCCACAAAAGATTTTTTAATGTAATTTTTTTTTACATGTTATGGCTGTACAGAAGTCCCTATCTGACCAACTGAACAGATTTTTGGCCCAAGATTCCTGAAAACGTACTTACTATACATACTCATTGACTTTCCTTCTGATTCCAATTACTAGCCAAATGTTCCACAAAATGTTTTTTTTTTTTTTTTTTTTTTTTTTTTTTACATTTTATGGCTGTACAGAGTCCATATCTGACTAACTGAACATATGTTTGGCCTAAGAGTCCTGAAAACTTACTTACTATACATACTCTTTGACTTCCCTTCTGATTCCAAATACTAGTGAAAAGTTCAACAAAATTGTTTTTTTTACTTTTTTTTTTGCTTTATTTTATTTATTTATTTTATTTTATAAATGTTTTGTTCATACAGAAGTCCATATTTGACCTACTTAACATATTTTTGCCCAAGAGTCTTTAAACACTAACTTGCTATACACACTGATTGACTGCCCTTCTGATTCCCAAAACTAGCGAAAATTTAAACTAAAGGTTTTTAATTTTTGATTTTATTTATTTATTTCTTTACTTATTTTACATGTTATGGCTGTATAGAAGTCCATATCTTACCTACTGAACATATTTTTTGGCCCACGAGTCCTTAAACACAAACTTAATAAACAGACCCATTGACTTCCCTTCTGATTCCAAATACTAGCGAAAAGCGCAACAAAATGTTTTATTTTTTTTATTTTATTTTTACATGTTATGGCTGTACAGAAGTCCATATCTAAACAACTGAACATATTTTTGGCCCGAGTCCTTAAACACTAACTTACTATAAATACTCATTGACTTCCCTTATGATTCCAATTACTAACCAAATGTTACACACAATGTTTTTTTTTTTTGTTTTTGTTTTTTTACATCTTATGGCTGTACCGAACCCATATCTGACTAACTGAACATATTTGTGGCCCAAGAGTCCTGAAAACTAACTTACTATACATACTCATTGACTTCCCTTCTGATTCCAAAAACTGGCGAAAAGTTCAACAAAATGTTTTTTTTTGTTTGTTTTTTTGTTACATGTTATGGCTGTACAGAAGTCCATTTCTGACAAACTGAACATATTTTTGGCCCAAGAGTCCTGAAAACTTACTTACTATACATACTCTTTGACTTCCCTTGTGATTCCAAATACTAGTGAAAAGTTCAACAAAATTGTTTTTTTTACTTTTTTTTTTGCTTTCTTTTACTTATTTTTTTTATTTTATACATGTTTTGTTCATACAGAAGTCCATATTTGACCTACTTAACATATTTTTGCCCAAGAGTCTTTAAACACTAACTTGCTATACACACTGATTGACTGCCCTTCTGATTCCCAAAACTAGCGAAAATTTAAACTAAAGGTTTTTAATTTTTGATTTTATTTATTTATTTCTTTACTTATTTTACATGTTATGGCTGTATAGAAGTCCATATCTTACCTACTGAACATATTTTTTGGCCCACGAGTCCTTAAACACAAACTTAATAAACAGACCCATTGACTTCCCTTCTGATTCCAAATACTAGCGAAAAGCGCAACAAAATGTTTTATTTTTTTTATTTTTTTTTTACATGTTATGGCTGTACAGAAGTCCATATCTAAACAACTGAACATATTTTTGGCCCGAGTCCTTAAACACTAACTTACTATAAATACTCATTGACTTCCCTTATGATTCCAATTACTAACCAAATGTTACACACAATGTTTTTTTTTTTTGTTTTTGTTTTTTTACATCTTATGGCTGTACCGAACCCATATCTGACTAACTGAACATATTTGTGGCCCAAGAGTCCTGAAAACTAACTTACTATACATACTCATTGACTTCCCTTCTGATTCCAAAAACTGGCGAAAAGTTCAACAAAATGTTTTTTTTTGTTTGTTTTTTTGTTACATGTTATGGCTGTACAGAAGTCCATTTCTGACAAACTGAACATATTTTTGGCCCAAGAGTCCTGAAAACTTACTTACTATACATACTCTTTGACTTCCCTTGTGATTCCAAATACTAGTGAAAAGTTCAACAAAATTGTTTTTTTTACTTTTTTTTTTGCTTTCTTTTACTTATTTTTTTTATTTTATACATGTTTTGTTTATACAGAAGTCCATATTTGACCTACTTAACATATTTTTGCCCAAGAGTCTTTAAACACTAACTTGCTATACACACTGATTGACTGCCCTTCTGATTCCCAAAACTAGCGAAAATTTAAACTAAAGGTTTTTAATTTTTGATTTTATTTATTTATTTATTTACTTATTTTACATGTTATGGCTGTATAGAAGTCCATATCTTACCTACTGAACATATTTTTTGGCCCACGAGTCCTTAAACAAAAACTTAATAAACAGACCCATTGACTTCCCTTCTGATTCCAAATACTAGCGAAAAGCGCAACAAAATGTTTTTTTTTTTTTTTTTTTTTTTTTACATGTTATGGCTGTACAGAAGTCCATATCTGAACAACTGAACATATTTTTGGCCCGAGTCCTTAAACACTAACTTACTATAAATACTCATTGACTTCCCTTATGATTCCAATTACTAACCAAATGTTACACACAATGTTTTTTGTTTTGTTTTTGTTTTTTTACACTTTACGGTTGTACCGAACCCATATCTGACTAACTGAACATATTTGTGGCCCAAGAGTCCTGAAAACTAACTTACTGTATATGCTCATTGACTTCCCTTCTGATTCCAAAAACTAGCGAAAAGTTCAACAAAATGTTTTTTTTTTTTTTTGTTACATGTTATGGCTGTACAGAAGTCCATTTCTGACAAACTGAACATATTTTTGGCCCAAGAGTCCTGAAAACTTACTCACTATACATACTCTTTGACTTCCCTTCTGATTCCAAATGCTAGTGAAAAGTTCCACAAAAAGTTTTTTCTTTTTTTTCCTTTCTTTTTTTACATATTATGGCTTAACAGAAGTCCATATTTGAACAACTGAACATATTTTTCGCCAAAGAGTCCTGAAAACTTACTTACTATACATACTCATTGACTTCCCTTCTGATTCCAAATACTAGCGAAAAGTTCCACAAAATGTTTTTTTTTTCGTGATTTATTTAAAAAAAAAAATTATACATGTTATGTCTTTACAGAAGTCCATATTTGACCTACTGAACATATTTTTGGCCCACGAGTCCTTAAACAAAAACTTAATAAACAGACCCATTGACTTCCCTTCTGATTCCAAATACTAGCGAAAAGCGCAACAAAATGTTTTATTTTTTTTATTTTTTTTTACATTTTACGGCTGTACCGAACCCATATCTGACTAACTGAACATATTTGTGGCCCAAGAGTCCTGAAAACTAACTTACTGTATATGCTCATTGACTTCCCTTCTGACTCCAAAAACTAGCGAAAAGTTCAACAAAATGTTTTTTTTTTTGTTTTTTTTTGTTACATGTTATGGCTGTACAGAAGTCCATTTCTGATAAACTGAACATATTTTTGGCCCAAGAGTCCTGAAAACTTACTCACTATACATACTCTTTGACTTCCCTTCTGATTCCAAATGCTAGTGAAAAGTTCCACAAAAAGTTTTTTCTTTTTTTTCCTTTCTTTTTTTACATATTATGGCTTAACAGAAGTCCATATTTGAACAACTGAACATATTTTTGGCCCAAGAGTCCTGAAAACTTACTTACTATACATACTCATTGACGTCCCTTCTGATTCCCATTACTATTGAAAAGTTCAAAAAAAGGTTTTTTTTTTTTTTTTTTTTTACATGTTACGGCTGTACAGAAGTCCATATCTGACCAACTGAACATATTTTTGGCCCAAGAGTCCTGAAAACTTACTTACTATACATACTCATTGACTTCCCTTCTGATTCCAAATACTAGCGAAAAGTTCCACAAAATGTTTTTTTTTCGTGCTTTATTTAAAAAAAAAAAAAATTATACATGTTATGTCTGTACAGAAGTCCATATTTGACCTACTGAACATAATTTTGGCCCAAGAGTCCTTAAACACTAACTTACTATAAATACTCATTGACTTCCCTTCTGATTCCAAATACTAGCGAAAAGCGCAACAAAATGTTTTATTTTTTTTATTTTTTTTACATGTTATGGCTGTACAGAAGTCCATATCTAAACAACTGAACATATTTTTGGCCCGATTCCTTAAACACTAACTTACTATAAATACTCATTGACTTCCCTTATGATTCCAATTACTAACCAAATGTTACACACAATGTTTTTTTTTTGTTTTTGTTTTTTTACATCTTATGGCTGTACCGAACCCATATCTGACTAACTGAACATATTTGTGGCCCAAGAGTCCTGAAAACTAACTTACTTTATATGCTCTTTGACTTCCCTTCTGATTCCAAATACTAGCGAAAAGTTCCACAAAATGTTTTTTTTTTTCGTGCTTTATTTTTTAAATTTTTTTATACATATTATGTCTGTACAGAAGTCCATATTTGACCTACTGAACATAATTTTGGCCCAAGAGTCCTTAAACACTAACTTACTAAACAGACCCATTGACTTCCCTTCTGATTCCAATTACTATCGAAAAGTTCCACCAATTTATGATTTTATTTATTTATTAATTTATTTTACATGTTGTGACTGTATAGAAGTCCATATCTTACCTGCTGAACATATTTTTTGGCCCACGAGTCCTTAAACACACACTTAATAAACAGATCCATTGACTTCCCTTCTGATTCCAAATGCTAGCGAAAAGCGCAACAAAATGTTTTTTTTTTTGTTTTGTTTTTTTACATGTTATGGCTGTACAGAAGTCCATATCTGAACAACTGAACATATTTTTGGCCCGAGTCCTTAAACACTAACTTACTATAAATACTCATTGACTTGCCTTCTGATTCCAATTACTAGCGAAAAGTTCAACAAAAGGATTTTTTTTTATTTATTTTATATATGCTATGTCTGTACAGAAGTCCATATTTGACCTACTGAACATATTTTTTGCCCACGAGTCCTTAAACACAAACTTACTAAACAGACCCATTGACTTCCCTTCTGATTCCAATTACTATCGAAAAGTTCCACCAATTTATGATTTTATTTATTTATTCATTTATTTTACATGTTGTGGCTGTATAGAAGTCCATATCTTACCTGCTGAACATATGTTTTGGCCCAAGAGTCCTTAAACACTAACTTGCTATACATACTCATTGACTTCCCTTCTGATTCCAATTACTATCGAAAAGTTCCACCAATTTATGATTTTATTTATTTATTCATTTATTTTACATGTTATGGCTGTACAGAAGTCCATATCTGAACAACTGAACATATTTTTGGCCTGAGTCCTTAAACACTAACTTACTATAAATACTCATTGACTTGCCTTCTGATTCCAATTACTAGCGAAAAGTTCAACAAAAGGATTTATTTTATATATGCTATGTCTGTACAGATGTCCATATTTGACCTACTGAACATATTTTTTGCCCACGAGTCCTTAAACACAAACTTACTAAACAGACCCATTGACTTCCCTTCTGATTCCAATTACTATCGAAAAGTTCCACCAATTTATGATTTTATTTATTTATTCATTTATTTTACATGTTGTGGCTGTATAGAAGTCCATATCTTACCTGCTGAACATATGTTTTGGCCCAAGAGTCCTTAAACACTAACTTGCTATACATACTCATTGACTTCCCTTCTGATTCCCATTACTAGCCAAAAGTTCCACAAAAGATTTTTTAATGTAATTTTTTTTTACATGTTATGGCTGTACAGAAGTCCCTATCTGACCAACTGAACATATTTTTGGCCCAAGATTCCTGAAAACGTACTTACTATACATACTCATTGACTTTCCTTCTGATTCCAATTACTAGCCAAATGTTCCACAAAATGTTTTTTTTTTTTTTTTTTTTTTTTTACATTTTATGGCTGTACAGAGTCCATATCTGACTAACTGAACATATGTTTGGCCTAAGAGTCCTGAAAACTTACTTACTATACATACTCTTTGACTTCCCTTCTGATTCCAAATACTAGTGAAAAGTTCAACAAAATTGTTTTTTTTACTTTTTTTTTTGCTTTATTTTATTTATTTATTTTATTTTATACATGTTTTGTTCATACAGAAGTCCATATTTGACCTACTTAACATATTTTTGCCCAAGAGTCTTTAAACACTAACTTGCTATACACACTGATTGACTGCCCTTCTGATTCCCAAAACTAGCGAAAATTTAAACTAAAGGTTTTTAATTTTTGATTTTATTTATTTATTTCTTTACTTATTTTACATGTTATGGCTGTATAGAAGTCCATATCTTACCTACTGAACATATTTTTTGGCCCACGAGTCCTTAAACACAAACTTAATAAACAGACCCATTGACTTCCCTTCTGATTCCAAATACTAGCGAAAAGCGCAACAAAATGTTTTATTTTTTTTATTTTTTTTTTACATGTTATGGCTGTACAGAAGTCCATATCTAAACAACTGAACATATTTTTGGCCCGAGTCCTTAAACACTAACTTACTATAAATACTCATTGACTTCCCTTATGATTCCAATTACTAACCAAATGTTACACACAATGTTTTTTTTGTTTGTTTTTTTACATCTTATGGCTGTACCGAACCCATATCTGACTAACTGAACATATTTGTGGCCCAAGAGTCCTGAAAACTAACTTACTATACATACTCTTTGACTTCCCTTCTGATTCCAAAAACTGGCGAAAAGTTCAACAAAATGTTTTTTTTTGTTTGTTTTTTTGTTACATGTTATGGCTGTACAGAAGTCCATTTCTGACAAACTGAACATATTTTTGGCCCAAGAGTCCTGAAAACTTACTTACTATACATACTCTTTGACTTCCCGTGATTCCAAATACTAGTGAAAAGTTCAACAAAATTGTTTTTTTTACTTTTTTTTTTGCTTTCTTTTACTTATTTTTTTTATTTTATACATGTTTTGTTTATACAGAAGTCCATATTTGACCTACTTAACATATTTTTGCCCAAGAGTCTTTAAACACTAACTTGCTATACACACTGATTGACTGCCCTTCTGATTCCCAAAACTAGCGAAAATTTAAACTAAAGTTTTTTAATTTTTGATTTTATTTATTTATTTATTTACTTATTTTACATGTTATGGATGTATAGAAGTCCATATCTTACCTACTGAACATATTTTTTGGCCCACGAGTCCTTAAACACAAACTTAATAAACAGACCCATTGACTTCCCTTCTGATTCCAAATACTAGCGAAAAGCGCAACAAAATGTTTTATTTTTTTAATTTTTTTTACATGTTATGGCTGTACAGAAGTCCATATCTAAACAACTGAACATATTTTTGGCCCGATTCCTTAAACACTAACTTACTATAAATACTCATTGACTTCCCTTATGATTCCAATTACTAACCAAATGTTACACACAATGTTTTTTTTTTTGTTTTTGTTTTTTTACATCTTATGGCTGTACCGAACCCATATCTGACTAACTGAACATATTTGTGGCCCAAGAGTCCTGAAAACTAACTTACTTTATATGCTCTTTGATTTCCCTTCTGATTCCAAATACTAGCGAAAAGTTCCACAAAATGTTTTTTTTTTCGTGCTTTATTTTTTAAATTTTTTTTATACATATTATGTCTGTACAGAAGTCCATATTTGACCTACTGAACATAATTTTGGCCCAAGAGTCCTTAAACACTAACTTACTAAACAGACCCATTGACTTCCCTTCTGATTCCAATTACTATCGAAAAGTTCCACCAATTTATGATTTTATTTATTTATTAATTTATTTTACATGTTGTGACTGTATAGAAGTCCATATCTTACCTGCTGAACATATTTTTTGGCCCACGAGTCCTTAAACACAAACTTAATAAACAGATCCATTGACTTCCCTTCTGATTCCAAATACTAGCGAAAAGCGCAACAAAATGTTTTTTTTTTTGTTTTGTTTTTTTACATGTTATGGCTGTACAGAAGTCCATATCTGAACAACTGAACATATTTTTGGCCCGAGTCCTTAAACACTAACTTACTATAAATACTCATTGACTTGCCTTCTGATTCCAATTACTAGCGAAAAGTTCAACAAAAGGATTTTTTTTATTTATTTTATATATGCTATGTCTGTACAGAAGTCCATATTTGACCTACTGAACATATTTTTTGCCCACGAGTCCTTAAACACAAACTTACTAAACAGACCCATTGACTTCCCTTCTGATTCCAATTACTATCGAAAAGTTCCACCAATTTATGATTTTATTTATTTATTCATTTATTTTACATGTTGTGGCTGTATAGAAGTCCATATCTTACCTGCTGAACATATGTTTTGGCCCAAGAGTCCTTAAACACTAACTTGCTATAAATACTCATTGACTTCCCTTCTGATTCCCATTACTAGCCAAAAGTTCCACAAAAGATTTTTTAATGTAATTTTTTTTAACATGTTATGGCTGTACAGAAGTCCCTATCTGACCAACTGAACATATTTTTAGCCCAAGATTCCTGAAAACGTACTTACTATACATACTCATTGACTTTCCTTCTGATTCCAATTACTAGCCAAATGTTCCACAAAATGTTTTTTTTTTTTTTTTTTTTTTTTTTTTTTACATTTTATGGCTGTACAGAGTCCATATCTGACTAACTGAACATATGTTTGGCCTAAGAGTCCTGAAAACTTACTTACTATACAT
Source organism: Gobio occitaniae (assembly GCA_033150135.1). Classification (NCBI taxonomy): domain Eukaryota; kingdom Metazoa; phylum Chordata; class Actinopteri; order Cypriniformes; family Gobionidae; genus Gobio; species Gobio occitaniae. The sequence goes on from JARQWZ010003885.1 coordinate 43,965, forward strand.
ACTCTTTGACTTCCCTTCTGATTCCAAATACTAGTGAAAAGTTCAACAAAATTGTTTTTTTACTTTTTTTTTTGCTTTATTTTATTTATTTATTTTATTTTATACATGTTTTGTTCATACAGAAGTCCATATTTGACCTACTTAACATATTTTTGCCCAAGAGTCTTTAAACACTAACTTGCTATACACACTGATTGACTGCCCTTCTGATTCCCAAAACTAGCGAAAATTTAAACTAAAGGTTTTTAATTTTTGATTTTATTTATTTATTTCTTTACTTATTTTACATGTTATGGCTGTATAGAAGTCCATATCTTACCTACTGAACATATTTTTTGGCCCACGAGTCCTTAAACACAAACTTAATAAACAGACCCATTGACTTCCCTTCTGATTCCAAATACTAGCGAAAAGCGCAACAAAATGTTTTATTTTTTTTATTTTTTTTTTACATGTTATGGCTGTACAGAAGTCCATATCTAAACAACTGAACATATTTTTGGCCCGAGTCCTTAAACACTAACTTACTATAAATACTCATTGACTTCCCTTATGATTCCAATTACTAACCAAATGTTACACACAATGTTTTTTTTGTTTGTTTTTTTACATCTTATGGCTGTACCGAACCCATATCTGACTAACTGAACATATTTGTGGCCCAAGAGTCCTGAAAACTAACTTACTATACATACTCTTTGACTTCCCTTCTGATTCCAAAAACTGGCGAAAAGTTCAACAAAATGTTTTTTTTTGTTTGTTTTTTTGTTACATGTTATGGCTGTACAGAAGTCCATTTCTGACAAACTGAACATATTTTTGGCCCAAGAGTCCTGAAAACTTACTTACTATACATACTCTTTGACTTCCCTTGTGATTCCAAATACTAGTGAAAAGTTCAACAAAATTGTTTTTTTTACTTTTTTTTTTGCTTTCTTTTACTTATTTTTTTTATTTTATACATGTTTTGTTTATACAGAAGTCCATATTTGACCTACTTAACATATTTTTGCCCAAGAGTCTTTAAACACTAACTTGCTATACACACTGATTGACTGCCCTTCTGATTCCCAAAACTAGCGAAAATTTAAACTAAAGTTTTTTAATTTTTGATTTTATTTTTTTTTTTTTTTATTTACTTATTTTACATGTTATGGATGTATAGAAGTCCATATCTTACCTACTGAACATATTTTTTGGCCCACGAGTCCTTAAACACAAACTTAATAAACAGACCCATTGACTTCCCTTCTGATTCCAAATACTAGCGAAAAGCGCAACAAAATGTTTTATTTTTTTAATTTTTTTTACATGTTATGGCTGTACAGAAGTCCATATCTAAACAACTGAACATATTTTTGGCCCGATTCCTTAAACACTAACTTACTATAAATACTCATTGACTTCCCTTATGATTCCAATTACTAACCAAATGTTACACACAATGTTTTTTTTTTTGTTTTTGTTTTTTTACATCTTATGGCTGTACCGAACCCATATCTGACTAACTGAACATATTTGTGGCCCAAGAGTCCTGAAAACTAACTTACTTTATATGCTCTTTGACTTCCCTTCTGATTCCAAATACTAGCGAAAAGTTCCACAAAATGTTTTTTTTTTCGTGCTTTATTTTTTAAATTTTTTTTATACATATTATGTCTGTACAGAAGTCCATATTTGACTTACTGAACATAATTTTGGCCCAAGAGTCCTTAAACACTAACTTACTAAACAGACCCATTGACTTCCCTTCTGATTCCAATTACTATCGAAAAGTTCCACCAATTTATGATTTTATTTATTTATTAATTTATTTTACATGTTGTGACTGTATAGAAGTCCATATCTTACCTGCTGAACATATTTTTTGGCCCACGAGTCCTTAAACACAAACTTAATAAACAGATCCATTGACTTCCCTTCTGATTCCAAATACTAGCGAAAAGCGCAACAAAATGTTTTTTTTTTGTTTTGTTTTTTTACATGTTATGGCTGTACAGAAGTCCATATCTGAACAACTGAACATATTTTTGGCCCGAGTCCTTAAACACTAACTTACTATAAATACTCATTGACTTGTCTTCTGATTCCAATTACTAGCGAAAAGTTCAACAAAAGGATTTTTTTTATTTATTTTATATATGCTATGTCTGTACAGAAGTCCATATTTGACCTACTGAACATATTTTTTGCCCACGAGTCCTTAAACACAAACTTACTAAACAGACCCATTGACTTCCCTTCTGATTCCAATTACTATCGAAAAGTTCCACCAATTTATGATTTTATTTATTTATTCATTTATTTTACATGTTGTGGCTGTATAGAAGTCCATATCTTACCTGCTGAACATATGTTTTGGCCGAAGAGTCCTTAAACACTAACTTGCTATACATACTCATTGACTTCCCTTCTGATTCCAATTACTATCGAAAAGTTCCACCAATTTATGATTTTATTTATTTATTCATTTATTTTACATGTTATGGCTGTACAGAAGTCCATATCTGAACAACTGAACATATTTTTGGCCCGAGTCCTTAAACACTAACTTACTATAAATACTCACTGACTTGCCTTCTGATTCCAATTACTAGCGAAAAGTTCAACAAAAGGATTTATTTTATATATGCTATGTCTGTACAGATGTCCATATTTGACCTACTGAACATATTTTTTGCCCACGAGTCCTTAAACACAAACTTACTAAACAGACCCATTGACTTCCCTTCTGATTCCAATTACTATCGAAAAGTTCCACCAATTTATGATTTTATTTATTTATTCATTTATTTTACATGTTGTGGCTGTATAGAAGTCCATATCTTACCTGCTGAACATATGTTTTGGCCCAAGAGTCCTTAAACACTAACTTGCTATACATACTCATTGACTTCCCTTCTGATTCCCATTACTAGCCAAAAGTTCCACAAAAGATTTTTTAATGTAATTTTTTTTTACATGTTATGGCTGTACAGAAGTCCCTATCTGACCAACTGAACATATTTTTGGCCCAAGATTCCTGAAAACGTACTTACTATACATACTCATTGACTTTCCTTCTGATTCCAATTACTAGCCAAATGTTCCACAAAATGTTTTTTTTTTTTTTTTTTTTTTTTTTACATTTTATGGCTGTACAGAGTCCATATCTGACTAACTGAACATATGTTTGGCCTAAGAGTCCTGAAAACTTACTTACTATACATACTCTTTGACTTCCCTTCTGATTCCAAATACTAGTGAAAAGTTCAACAAAATTGTTTTTTTTACTTTTTTTTTTGCTTTATTTTATTTATTTATTTTATTTTATACATGTTTTGTTCATACAGAAGTCCATATTTGACCTACTTAACATATTTTTGCCCAAGAGTCTTTAAACACTAACTTGCTATACACACTGATTGACTGCCCTTCTGATTCCCAAAACTAGCGAAAATTTAAACTAAAGGTTTTTAATTTTTGATTTTATTTATTTATTTCTTTACTTATTTTACATGTTATGGCTGTATAGAAGTCCATATCTTACCTACTGAACATATTTTTTGGCCCACGAGTCCTTAAACACAAACTTAATAAACAGACCCATTGACTTCCCTTCTGATTCCAAATACTAGCGAAAAGCGCAACAAAATGTTTTATTTTTTTTATTTTTTTTTTACATGTTATGGCTGTACAGAAGTCCATATCTAAACAACTGAACATATTTTTGGCCCGAGTCCTTAAACACTAACTTACTATAAATACTCATTGACTTCCCTTATGATTCCAATTACTAACCAAATGTTACACACAATGTTTTTTTTGTTTGTTTTTTTACATCTTATGGCTGTACCGAACCCATATCTGACTAACTGAACATATTTGTGGCCCAAGAGTCCTGAAAACTAACTTACTATACATACTCTTTGACTTCCCTTCTGATTCCAAAAACTGGCGAAAAGTTCAACAAAATGTTTTTTTTTGTTTGTTTTTTTGTTACATGTTATGGCTGTACAGAAGTCCATTTCTGACAAACTGAACATATTTTTGGCCCAAGAGTCCTGAAAACTTACTTACTATACATACTCTTTGACTTCCCGTGATTCCAAATACTAGTGAAAAGTTCAACAAAATTGTTTTTTTTACTTTTTTTTTTGCTTTCTTTTACTTATTTTTTTTATTTTATACATGTTTTGTTTATACAGAAGTCCATATTTGACCTACTTAACATATTTTTGCCCAAGAGTCTTTAAACACTAACTTGCTATACACACTGATTGACTGCCCTTCTGATTCCCAAAACTAGCGAAAATTTAAACTAAAGTTTTTTAATTTTTGATTTTATTTATTTATTTATTTACTTATTTTACATGTTATGGATGTATAGAAGTCCATATCTTACCTACTGAACATATTTTTTGGCCCACGAGTCCTTAAACACAAACTTAATAAACAGACCCATTGACTTCCCTTCTGATTCCAAATACTAGCGAAAAGCGCAACAAAATGTTTTATTTTTTAAATTTTTTTTACATGTTATGGCTGTACAGAAGTCCATATCTAAACAACTGAACATATTTTTGGCCCGATTCCTTAAACACTAACTTACTATAAATACTCATTGACTTCCCTTATGATTCCAATTACTAACCAAATGTTACACACAATGTTTTTTTTTTTGTTTTTGTTTTTTTACATCTTATGGCTGTACCGAACCCATATCTGACTAACTGAACATATTTGTGGCCCAAGAGTCCTGAAAACTAACTTACTTTATATGCTCTTTGATTTCCCTTCTGATTCCAAATACTAGCGAAAAGTTCCACAAAATGTTTTTTTTTTCGTGCTTTATTTTTTAAATTTTTTTTATACATATTATGTCTGTACAGAAGTCGTCTCAGGTTACGTATGTAACCATGGTTCCCTGAGAGGGAACGAGACGCTGCGTCAAGCGCTGCGGGAACGCCCCTGCGTGATGCGTCATGAAGCACTCGTAAAATCAGTCCAATGGTGTGGCTGGACGTCGTAGGCGGGTGACGTCATAGACCAGGAAGCTATAAAGCAGCCCTGAACCAGACAATGTCAGCTTCTGAAAAAGTCGAACAAGTCGGTCACAGGCGTGCCGGGAGTATGGCTAAGCGACGCAGCGTCTCGTTCCCTCTCAGGGAACCATGGTTACATACGTAACCTGAGACGTTCCCTTTCAAGGGAACTCGCGCTGCGTCAAGCGCTGCGGGAACACAATACCAACGCCGCCATAACTCTCAAATGCCTGTACATGTGAAATTTATAGCGCACATTAAGCTACAAGCACCCGAGAACCTGGAGTAGAGGCTACATCAAGGTTGTAAAACCTCACAAAAGTGTGCGGAGAGGACCACCCTGCCGCATCACATACCTCCTGCAGGGAGACTCCTGACAGAAGAGCCAAAGAGGCCGCCATACTCCTAGTAGAGTGGGCTCGGACCTTTAGTGGTGAAGGTTGGCCGGCCGACTCATATGCGAGTGAGATAGCCTCGACTATCCACTTGCTTAATGTCTGCTTAGATGCAGGTTTCCCTTTGTTTGGGGACCCGAAACAGACGAACAGTTGTTCAGATTTCCTCCACAGGGCAGCTCTGTGGACATAAGCATCTAGTGCCCTTACTGGGCAGAGCAGATTTAACTTCTCCTGGTCTGGATTCTCAAAGGGAGGCGGAGAGAAGGCCTGCAGCATTATAGGACCCGCCACGTTCGTAGGAACTTTCGGGACATATCCTTCTTTTGGATATAAAAAAGCTTTCACCATTCCTGGCGCAAACTCAAGACAGGAGGGGGAAACAGATAGTGCTTGCAAATCCCCCACTCTCTTTAGAGAGGAAATAGCCAAGAGAAACACAGTTTTTAACGTGAGGAACTTCTCTGGCACCTCCTCAATAGGCTCAAATGGGGCCAAAGATAGACCTTCCAGCACCACAGCCAGATCCCAGGTCGGCACCCCTGAGCGTGCCGCAGGCCTTAGCCTCAGAGTACCACGAAGGAAGCGAATAACCCATGGGTGTTTCCCCACCGATGCACCATCCAGATGGACGTGATAGGCCGATATTGCCGTCACGTATACCTTTAAGGTGGAAGGGGATAACCCTGAAGCGAACTTTTCTTGTAGAAAATCCAGTACTGAGTTGACTTGGCAGTTGACTGGGTTTAGAGAATGGTTAGAACACCAAGCTACAAAGACTCTCCATTTAAGGGCATACAGCCTCCTCGTGGAGGGGGCTCTGGAGTGCAACATGGTCTGAACTACCTCAGCAGAAAGACCTGAGTCTACGAGCTGGGCCCCCTCAGGGGCCAAGCCCACAGTTTCCACAACTCCGGCCTCGGGTGCAGGATTGCCCCCGACGCCTGGGAGAGAAGGTCCCTCCTGATCGGAATCTCCCACGGGGGACCTTCGAGGAGAGATATAATGTCTGACAACCAAACTTGTGTCGGCCAAAACGGGGCTATTAGCAGCAGACGAACCCCGTTCCGGCGTACTCTCTCCAGCACTCCTGGTATTAATGCCAGAGGGGGAAAGGCGTACAGACGCAGCCTCGGCCACGTCTGCACCATGGCATCCAACCCCAGCGGAGCTGGATGTGTGAGGGAGTAAAATAGGGGACAGTGCGTTGTCTCTTGAGACGCAAACAGATCCACCTGAGCCTGACCAAACCGGTTCCATATGAGCTCCACCACCTCGGGGTGGAGTCTCCAACTCCCCGGCACCACTCCCTGCCTCGACAGGGAGTCTGCCGTCGTATTCAGGTACCCCGGGATGTACACTGCTCGGACCGATAGCATCTTGCCCTGGGCCCAAACTAGGACTCGATGTGCCAGCTTCCATAGCCGGCGCGAGCGTAACCCCCCCTGGCGATTTATGTATGAGACCACCGATGTGTTGTCCGTGCGAACCATCACATGATGGCCCCTCAGGTCTGGGAGAAAGTGCCTGAGTGCCAGGAACACTGCCATCAGCTCTAACTGGTTTATGTGCCAGGAGAGCTGCTGGTCGCTCCACAGACCCTGGGCTGAGCGACCACTCATGGTCGCCCCCCAGCCGGTGAGGGATGCATCCGTCGTTAGCGTTAAGCGACGACAAGGAGCCCCCAGCACCGGACCCTGGGACAGGAACCAAGGATCCTTCCACATGACTAAGGCACGTAGGCACCGCCGCGTGACCTTGATCATGCGAAAAGGATTTCCCCTCGGGGAGAATCCCTTGGTCTTGAGCCACCACTGTAAGGGCCTCATGTACAGCAGGCCAAAAGGTATCACGTTGGACGCTGCTGCCATCAGACCCAGAAGTCTTTGAAAATGCTTCACAGTGAGTGACTGGCCTAGCTTTATCTTGGATACGGCTTGTAGAATCGAATTCACCCGAGCGGGCGTCAGCCGAGCCCTCATGGTTTTCGTATCCCATAGCACACCCAGAAAAGTGACGTTCTGCTGTGGAGATAACATGCTTTTCTTTGTGTTTAGCCTTAACCCCAGCCTCTTCATGTGAGCGATCACAGCATCTCGATGCTGAGCCGCTAGATGTTCCGACTCTGCTAAGATCAGCCAGTCGTCTATGTAATTCAATACGCGGATGCCCTGGAGTCTCAGCGGAGCCAAAGCTGCATCCACGCATTTTGTGAAGGTGCGGGGTGATAATGCTAGGCCGAATGGAAGTACCCGATATTGGAATGCTTCGCCCCCGAAAGCAAACCTGAGGAACTTCCTGTGTTGAGGAAGGATGGAGACGTGAAAGTATGCGTCTTTCAGGTCTATTGTGACACACCAGTCCTCGGACCTGATGTGACACATGATCTGTTTTAGCGTGAGCATTTTGAACTTTAGTTTCTTTACTGCCCGATTTAGCTGGCGCAGATCTAGAATAGGACGCAGTCCTCCATCCTTCTTCGGAACTATGAAGTACCGGCTGTAAAACCCTGACTCTCTGCAGTGGGGAGGGACCCGCTCTATAGCCTCTTTTTGCAGAAGAGTCTGTACCTCTTGCTCCATTACCAGAGCCTGCTCGGGGTTTACCAATGTGGATAATACCCCGTTGAACATGGGCGGGTGTGACCCGAATTGTATTCTGTACCCATTTTCTATTGTGCGCAGGACCCAATCTGAGATATTTGGCAGAAGTTTCCACGCTGCCAGAAAATCTACTAAGGGAACCAGCCCCTCGGGGCTGGCCTCTGGATTTTGAAGTGTGAGCAGCCCGGTGTCCTGAAACGGCGTGCCGGCAGGAAGCAACCGCACTGACCCACTTTTGACCCTCCTTGGAGGGAGCGAGCATCCCCACGCCGCTACGTTTCCGGGCGGACGTGGAGATTTGCGCTCGCTGAGGACCGCTGCGCCCTGAAGCACCCGAGGTGGCAGGGTTGGCAGAACGGCCCCCTGATGGCACCGAGAGGAGACGGGTGCCTCGACACACCGCTTCCCCCCGGAGGGGACTGCCATCCGAAGTCTGACGCCTCTGGCGTCAGGACTTCTTCGCCGAGGCCTTCCTAGAGATAATAACAGTCCTCAGATCTGCTCTACCTCGGGAAGACCTCGGCTGAGAGTGCTGACCCCGCCCCCAGTCTCTCTGTGGGGGAGCGCGGGTAGCAACACTCTCTCGCTGTTGCGCTCTGTGAGAGGAGGACGTACTCGGTTGGGGCTGCTCCCGCCCAGCAGCCCCAAAGACATGAGATTTGCGGGGGAGAAATTTTTGAAACGCAGCCGCCTGCTTTTTAGACTCTTGAAACCTCTCGACGACTGTGTTGACTGAGTCGCCGAAGAGGCCAGCAGGGGAGATAGGAGAGTCAAGAAGGAACTTTTTATCTCTATCTTTTATTTCTGAAAGATTTAGCCAGAGATGTCTCTCCGTGGCCACCAGGGCTGCCATAGAACGGCCGATGGATCTAGCCGTCTCCTTGGTGGCCCGAAGGGACAAATCAGCAGCTCTCCTAATCTCAGCTATCGTTTCCCTCCCCACTTCTTCACATTCATCATCAATGTCTTTCAGCAGGTCAGCTTGATAAGCTTGCAACACCGCCATCGTGTGGAGACATGCGGCTGCCTGACCTGCTGCCGAGTAAGCCCTACCCACTAAAGCTGATGTTGTTCTAACGGGCTTAGTGGGCAGCTGCGGGGCTTTTAACGACGATGACGACTCGGGAGAGAGATAGCTCGCGAGCGTCTCTTCTACCCGCGGCATCGCCGCGTAACCATGCTGTTTCAACCCCACTATGTTTGAATAAGCAGCTGTATTGGGGTTGAATGGTCTGAATGATGCCGGTTTTTTCCATGATTTCGACACCTCGGTGTGGAGATCAGGAAAAAAAGGCAAGCCCCGCTTTGGAGGTTGTGATCTAGATGGAAGGAAGCGTTCATCTAATTTACTAGGCTGATGCGCTTCGTGAGTCTCGGCTGGCCAGTCTATTTGCAACCTGGCAACAGCGCGAGTCACAACCTCCAAAAGCTCCTCTTGAGCGTGTGACTGAGGCGGCGAAACCTCATCTAAATAATCCAGGCTTACAACATCCACTTCCTCAGAACTGGAGTGTTGCTGCACCTGCGCTTCAGCGCGAGCAGAAGAAACCGCAGAGCGTGCTTCTAACTCGGCAACTGAAGCGTCGGGTCTGACGGGTAAAGGCAGAGAAAGGGGATCACCCGTCTCTAACCCCGCCGTCAGATCCATTTGCGAACCCCAAGATGAAAGCCTTCGCTGTGCCTCAGCAGCAGCGGGACCTGCACCCTGGGGAACGCGAGCCGAAGCGCCCTCCTCAAAGAGCGAACGGCGGGACCGGAGAGTTCTCATTGATAACTTTTCGCAATGCTCGCAGCCAGCCCCCTCGAGAGCTGACTGTGCATGCTCCGGTCCCAAACACATTACACAGAGCAAGTGTGTATCCCCACCCGTGATGAAACGAGGGCAGGGAGTAACACACTGTCTGAATTGTTGATTCGCCATTTTTTTCTTATTTTTTGAGAGACACACACACTTTTCTTTCATACAAGGACAAACGATTTCACATGGAGCGCTTGTGAAGACACAGAAGCTGACATTGTCTGGTTCAGGGCTGCTTTATAGCTTCCTGGTCTATGACGTCACCCGCCTACGACGTCCAGCCACACCATTGGACTGATTTTACGAGTGCTTCATGACGCATCACGCAGGGGCGTTCCCGCAGCGCTTGACGCAGCGCGAGTTCCCTTGAAAGGGAACCATATTTGACCTACTGAACATAATTTTGGCCCAAGAGTCCTTAAACACTAACTTACTAAACAGACCCATTGACTTCCCTTCTGATTCCAATTACTATCGAAAAGTTCCACCAATTTATGATTTTATTTATTTATTAATTTATTTTACATGTTGTGACTGTATAGAAGTCCATATCTTACCTGCTGAACATATTTTTTGGCCCACGAGTCCTTAAACACAAACTTAATAAACAGATCCATTGACTTCCCTTCTGATTCCAAATACTAGCGAAAAGCGCAACAAAATGTTTTTTTTTTTGTTTTGTTTTTTTACATGTTATGGCTGTACAGAAGTCCATATCTGAACAACTGAACATATTTTTGGCCCGAGTCCTTAAACACTAACTTACTATAAATACTCATTGACTTGCCTTCTGATTCCAATTACTAGCGAAAAGTTCAACAAAAGGATTTTTTTTATTTATTTTATATATGCTATGTTTGTACAGAAGTCCATATTTGACCTACTGAACATATTTTTTGCCCACGAGTCCTTAAACACAAACTTACTAAACAGACCCATTGACTTCCCTTCTGATTCCAATTACTATCGAAAAGTTCCACCAATTTATGATTTTATTTATTTATTCATTTATTTTACATGTTGTGGCTGTATAGAAGTCCATATCTTACCTGCTGAACATATGTTTTGGCCCAAGAGTCCTTAAACACTAACTTGCTATACATACTCATTGACTTCCCTTCTGATTCCCATTACTAGCCAAAAGTTCCACAAAAGATTTTTTAATGTAATTTTTTTTTACATGTTATGGCTGTACAGAAGTCCCTATCTGACCAACTGAACATATTTTTGGCCAAAGAGTCCTGAAAACGTACTTACTATACATACTCATTGACTTTCCTTCTGATTCCAATTACTAGCCAAATGTTCCACAAAATGTTTTTTTTTTTTTTTTTTTTTTTTACATTTTATGGCTGTACAGAGTCCATATCTGACTAACTGAACATATATTTGGCCTAAGAGTCCTGAAAACTTACTTACTATACATACTCTTTGACTTCCCTTCTGATTCCAAATACTAGTGAAAAGTTCAACAAAATTGTTTTTTTTACTTTTTTTTTGCTTTATTTTATTTATTTATTTTATTTTATACATGTTTTGTTCATACAGAAGTCCATATTTGACCTACTTAACATATTTTTGCCCAAGAGTCTTTAAACACTAACTTGCTATACACACTGATTGACTGCCCTTCTGATTCCCAAAACTAGCGAAAATTTAAACTAAAGGTTTTTAATTTTTGATTTTATTTATTTATTTATTTACTTATTTTACATGTTATGGCTGTATAGAAGTCCATATCTTACCTACTGAACATATTTTTTGGCCCACGAGTCCTTAAACACAAACTTAATAAACAGACCCATTGACTTCCCTTCTGATTCCAAATACTAGCGAAAAGCGCAACAAAATGTTTTATTTTTTTTATTTTATTTTTACATGTTATGGCTGTACAGAAGTCCATATCTAAACAACTGAACATATTTTTGGCCCGAGTCCTTAAACACTAACTTACTATAAATACTCATTGACTTCCCTTATGATTCCAATTACTAACCAAATGTTACACACAATGTTTTTTTTGTTTGTTTTTTTACATCTTATGGCTGTACCGAAACCCATATCTGACTAACTGAACATATTTGTGGCCCAAGAGTCCTGAAAACTAACTTACTATACATACTCTTTGACTTCCCTTCTGATTCCAAAAACTGGCGAAAAGTTCAACAAAATGTTTTTTTTTGTTTGTTTTTTTGTTACATGTTATGGCTGTACAGAAGTCCATTTCTGACAAACTGAACATATTTTTGGCCCAAGAGTCCTGAAAACTTACTTACTATACATACTCTTTGACTTCCCTTGTGATTCCAAATACTAGTGAAAAGTTCAACAAAATTGTTTTTTTTACTTTTTTTTTGCTTTCTTTTACTTATTTTTTTTATTTTATACATGTTTTGTTTATACAGAAGTCCATATTTGACCTACTTAACATATTTTTGCCCAAGAGTCTTTAAACACTAACTTGCTATACACACTGATTGACTGCCCTTCTGATTCCCAAAACTAGCGAAAATTTAAACTAAAGTTTTTTAATTTTTGATTTTATTTATTTTTTTTTTTATTTACTTATTTTACATGTTATGGATGTATAGAAGTCCATATCTTACCTACTGAACATATTTTTTGGCCCACGAGTCCTTAAACACAAACTTAATAAACAGACCCATTGACTTCCCTTCTGATTCCAAATACTAGCGAAAAGCGCAACAAAATGTTTTATTTTTTTAATTTTTTTTACATGTTATGGCTGTACAGAAGTCCATATCTAAACAACTGAACATATTTTTGGCCCGATTCCTTAAACACTAACTTACTATAAATACTCATTGACTTCCCTTATGATTCCAATTACTAACCAAATGTTACACACAATGTTTTTTTTTTTGTTTTTGTTTTTTTACATCTTATGGCTGTACCGAACCCATATCTGACTAACTGAACATATTTGTGGCCCAAGAGTCCTGAAAACTAACTTACTTTATATGCTCTTTGACTTCCCTTCTGATTCCAAATACTAGCGAAAAGTTCCACAAAATGTTTTTTTTTTCGTGCTTTATTTTTTAAATTTTTTTTATACATATTATGTCTGTACAGAAGTCCATATTTGACTTACTGAACATAATTTTGGCCCAAGAGTCCTTAAACACTAACTTACTAAACAGACCCATTGACTTCCCTTCTGATTCCAATTACTATCGAAAAGTTCCACCAATTTATGATTTTATTTATTTATTAATTTATTTTACATGTTGTGACTGTATAGAAGTCCATATCTTACCTGCTGAACATATTTTTTGGCCCACGAGTCCTTAAACACAAACTTAATAAACAGATCCATTGACTTCCCTTCTGATTCCAAATACTAGCGAAAAGCGCAACAAAATGTTTTTTTTTTGTTTTGTTTTTTTACATGTTATGGCTGTACAGAAGTCCATATCTGAACAACTGAACATATTTTTGGCCCGAGTCCTTAAACACTAACTTACTATAAATACTCATTGACTTGCCTTCTGATTCCAATTACTAGCGAAAAGTTCAACAAAAGGATTTTTTTTATTTATTTTATATATGCTATGTCTGTAAAGAAGTCCATATTTGACCTACTGAACATATTTTTTGCCCACGAGTCCTTAAACACAAACTTACTAAACAGACCCATTGACTTCCCTTCTGATTCCAATTACTATCGAAAAGTTCCACCAATTTATGATTTTATTTATTTATTCATTTATTTTACATGTTGTGGCTGTATAGAAGTCCATATCTTACCTGCTGAACATATGTTTTGGCCGAAGAGTCCTTAAACACTAACTTGCTATACATACTCATTGACTTCCCTTCTGATTCCAATTACTATCGAAAAGTTCCACCAATTTATGATTTTATTTATTTATTCATTTATTTTACATGTTATGGCTGTACAGAAGTCCATATCTGAACAACTGAACATATTTTTGGCCCGAGTCCTTAAACACTAACTTACTATAAATACTCACTGACTTGCCTTCTGATTCCAATTACTAGCGAAAAGTTCAACAAAAGGATTTATTTTATATATGCTATGTCTGTACAGATGTCCATATTTGACCTACTGAACATATTTTTTGCCCACGAGTCCTTAAACACAAACTTACTAAACAGACCCATTGACTTCCCTTCTGATTCCAATTACTATCGAAAAGTTCCACCAATTTATGATTTTATTTATTTATTCATTTATTTTACATGTTGTGGCTGTATAGAAGTCCATATCTTACCTGCTGAACATATGTTTTGGCCCAAGAGTCCTTAAACACTAACTTGCTATACATACTCATTGACTTCCCTTCTGATTCCCATTACTAGCCAAAAGTTCCACAAAAGATTTTTTAATGTAATTTTTTTTTACATGTTATGGCTGTACAGAAGTCCCTATCTGACCAACTGAACATATTTTTGGCCCAAGATTCCTGAAAACGTACTTACTATACATACTCATTGACTTTCCTTCTGATTCCAATTACTAGCCAAATGTTCCACAAAATGTTTTTTTTTTTTTTTTTTTTTTTTTTACATTTTATGGCTGTACAGAGTCCATATCTGACTAACTGAACATATGTTTGGCCTAAGAGTCCTGAAAACTTACTTACTATACATACTCTTTGACTTCCCTTCTGATTCCAAATACTAGTGAAAAGTTCAACAAAATTGTTTTTTTTACTTTTTTTTTTGCTTTATTTTATTTATTTATTTTATTTTATACATGTTTTGTTCATACAGAAGTCCATATTTGACCTACTTAACATATTTTTGCCCAAGAGTCTTTAAACACTAACTTGCTATACACACTGATTGACTGCCCTTCTGATTCCCAAAACTAGCGAAAATTTAAACTAAAGGTTTTTAATTTTTGATTTTATTTATTTATTTCTTTACTTATTTTACATGTTATGGCTGTATAGAAGTCCATATCTTACCTACTGAACATATTTTTTGGCCCACGAGTCCTTAAACACAAACTTAATAAACAGACCCATTGACTTCCCTTCTGATTCCAAATACTAGCGAAAAGCGCAACAAAATGTTTTATTTTTTTTATTTTTTTTTTTACATGTTATGGCTGTACAGAAGTCCATATCTAAACAACTGAACATATTTTTGGCCCGAGTCCTTAAACACTAACTTACTATAAATACTCATTGACTTCCCTTATGATTCCAATTACTAACCAAATGTTACACACAATGTTTTTTTTGTTTGTTTTTTTACATCTTATGGCTGTACCGAACCCATATCTGACTAACTGAACATATTTGTGGCCCAAGAGTCCTGAAAACTAACTTACTATACATACTCTTTGACTTCCCTTCTGATTCCAAAAACTGGCGAAAAGTTCAACAAAATGTTTTTTTTTGTTTGTTTTTTTGTTACATGTTATGGCTGTACAGAAGTCCATTTCTGACAAACTGAACATATTTTTGGCCCAAGAGTCCTGAAAACTTACTTACTATACATACTCTTTGACTTCCCTTGTGATTCCAAATACTAGTGAAAAGTTCAACAAAATTGTTTTTTTTACTTTTTTTTTTGCTTTCTTTTACTTATTTTTTTTATTTTATACATGTTTTGTTTATACAGAAGTCCATATTTGACCTACTTAACATATTTTTGCCCAAGAGTCTTTAAACACTAACTTGCTATACACACTGATTGACTGCCCTTCTGATTCCCAAAACTAGCGAAAATTTAAACTAAAGTTTTTTAATTTTTGATTTTATTTATTTTTTTTTTTATTTACTTATTTTACATGTTATGGATGTATAGAAGTCCATATCTTACCTACTGAACATATTTTTTGGCCCACGAGTCCTTAAACACAAACTTAATAAACAGACCCATTGACTTCCCTTCTGATTCCAAATACTAGCGAAAAGCGCAACAAAATGTTTTATTTTTTTAATTTTTTTTACATGTTATGGCTGTACAGAAGTCCATATCTAAACAACTGAACATATTTTTGGCCCGATTCCTTAAACACTAACTTACTATAAATACTCATTGACTTCCCTTATGATTCCAATTACTAACCAAATGTTACACACAATGTTTTTTTTTTTGTTTTTGTTTTTTTACATCTTATGGCTGTACCGAACCCATATCTGACTAACTGAACATATTTGTGGCCCAAGAGTCCTGAAAACTAACTTACTTTATATGCTCTTTGACTTCCCTTCTGATTCCAAATACTAGCGAAAAGTTCCACAAAATGTTTTTTTTTTCGTGCTTTATTTTTTAAATTTTTTTTATACATATTATGTCTGTACAGAAGTCCATATTTGACTTACTGAACATAATTTTGGCCCAAGAGTCCTTAAACACTAACTTACTAAACAGACCCATTGACTTCCCTTCTGATTCCAATTACTATCGAAAAGTTCCACCAATTTATGATTTTATTTATTTATTAATTTATTTTACATGTTGTGACTGTATAGAAGTCCATATCTTACCTGCTGAACATATTTTTTGGCCCACGAGTCCTTAAACACAAACTTAATAAACAGATCCATTGACTTCCCTTCTGATTCCAAATACTAGCGAAAAGCGCAACAAAATGTTTTTTTTTTGTTTTGTTTTTTTACATGTTATGGCTGTACAGAAGTCCATATCTGAACAACTGAACATATTTTTGGCCCGAGTCCTTAAACACTAACTTACTATAAATACTCATTGACTTGCCTTCTGATTCCAATTACTAGCGAAAAGTTCAACAAAAGGATTTTTTTTATTTATTTTATATATGCTATGTCTGTAAAGAAGTCCATATTTGACCTACTGAACATATTTTTTGCCCACGAGTCCTTAAACACAAACTTACTAAACAGACCCATTGACTTCCCTTCTGATTCCAATTACTATCGAAAAGTTCCACCAATTTATGATTTTATTTATTTATTCATTTATTTTACATGTTGTGGCTGTATAGAAGTCCATATCTTACCTGCTGAACATATGTTTTGGCCGAAGAGTCCTTAAACACTAACTTGCTATACATACTCATTGACTTCCCTTCTGATTCCAATTACTATCGAAAAGTTCCACCAATTTATGATTTTATTTATTTATTCATTTATTTTACATGTTATGGCTGTACAGAAGTCCATATCTGAACAACTGAACATATTTTTGGCCCGAGTCCTTAAACACTAACTTACTATAAATACTCACTGACTTGCCTTCTGATTCCAATTACTAGCGAAAAGTTCAACAAAAGGATTTATTTTATATATGCTATGTCTGTACAGATGTCCATATTTGACCTACTGAACATATTTTTTGCCCACGAGTCCTTAAACACAAACTTACTAAACAGACCCATTGACTTCCCTTCTGATTCCAATTACTATCGAAAAGTTCCACCAATTTATGATTTTATTTATTTATTCATTTATTTTACATGTTGTGGCTGTATAGAAGTCCATATCTTACCTGCTGAACATATGTTTTGGCCCAAGAGTCCTTAAACACTAACTTGCTATACATACTCATTGACTTCCCTTCTGATTCCCATTACTAGCCAAAAGTTCCACAAAAGATTTTTTAATGTAATTTTTTTTTACATGTTATGGCTGTACAGAAGTCCCTATCTGACCAACTGAACATATTTTTGGCCCAAGATTCCTGAAAACGTACTTACTATACATACTCATTGACTTTCCTTCTGATTCCAATTACTAGCCAAATGTTCCACAAAATGTTTTTTTTTTTTTTTTTTTTTTTTTTACATTTTATGGCTGTACAGAGTCCATATCTGACTAACTGAACATATGTTTGGCCTAAGAGTCCTGAAAACTTACTTACTATACATACTCTTTGACTTCCCTTCTGATTCCAAATACTAGTGAAAAGTTCAACAAAATTGTTTTTTTTACTTTTTTTTTTGCTTTATTTTATTTATTTATTTTATTTTATACATGTTTTGTTCATACAGAAGTCCATATTTGACCTACTTAACATATTTTTGCCCAAGAGTCTTTAAACACTAACTTGCTATACACACTGATTGACTGCCCTTCTGATTCCCAAAACTAGCGAAAATTTAAACTAAAGGTTTTTAATTTTTGATTTTATTTATTTATTTCTTTACTTATTTTACATGTTATGGCTGTATAGAAGTCCATATCTTACCTACTGAACATATTTTTTGGCCCACGAGTCCTTAAACACAAACTTAATAAACAGACCCATTGACTTCCCTTCTGATTCCAAATACTAGCGAAAAGCGCAACAAAATGTTTTATTTTTTTTATTTTTTTTTTACATGTTATGGCTGTACAGAAGTCCATATCTAAACAACTGAACATATTTTTGGCCCGAGTCCTTAAACACTAACTTACTATAAATACTCATTGACTTCCCTTATGATTCCAATTACTAACCAAATGTTACACACAATGTTTTTTTTGTTTGTTTTTTTACATCTTATGGCTGTACCGAACCCATATCTGACTAACTGAACATATTTGTGGCCCAAGAGTCCTGAAAACTAACTTACTATACATACTCTTTGACTTCCCTTCTGATTCCAAAAACTGGCGAAAAGTTCAACAAAATGTTTTTTTTTGTTTGTTTTTTTGTTACATGTTATGGCTGTACAGAAGTCCATTTCTGACAAACTGAACATATTTTTGGCCCAAGAGTCCTGAAAACTTACTTACTATACATACTCTTTGACTTCCCTTGTGATTCCAAATACTAGTGAAAAGTTCAACAAAATTGTTTTTTTTACTTTTTTTTTTGCTTTCTTTTACTTATTTTTTTTATTTTATACATGTTTTGTTTATACAGAAGTCCATATTTGACCTACTTAACATATTTTTGCCCAAGAGTCTTTAAACACTAACTTGCTATACACACTGATTGACTGCCCTTCTGATTCCCAAAACTAGCGAAAATTTAAACTAAAGTTTTTTAATTTTTGATTTTATTTATTTATTTATTTACTTATTTTACATGTTATGGATGTATAGAAGTCCATATCTTACCTACTGAACATATTTTTTGGCCCACGAGTCCTTAAACACAAACTTAATAAACAGACCCATTGACTTCCCTTCTGATTCCAAATACTAGCGAAAAGCGCAACAAAATGTTTTATTTTTTTAATTTTTTTTACATGTTATGGCTGTACAGAAGTCCATATCTAAACAACTGAACATATTTTTGGCCCGATTCCTTAAACACTAACTTACTATAAATACTCATTGACTTCCCTTATGATTCCAATTACTAACCAAATGTTACACACAATGTTTTTTTTTTTGTTTTTGTTTTTTTACATCTTATGGCTGTACCGAACCCATATCTGACTAACTGAACATATTTGTGGCCCAAGAGTCCTGAAAACTAACTTACTTTATATGCTCTTTGATTTCCCTTCTGATTCCAAATACTAGCGAAAAGTTCCACAAAATGTTTTTTTTTTCGTGCTTTATTTTTTAAATTTTTTTTATACATATTATGTCTGTACAGAAGTCCATATTTGACCTACTGAACATAATTTTGGCCCAAGAGTCCTTAAACACTAACTTACTAAACAGACCCATTGACTTCCCTTCTGATTCCAATTACTATCGAAAAGTTCCACCAATTTATGATTTTATTTATTTATTAATTTATTTTACATGTTGTGACTGTATAGAAGTCCATATCTTACCTGCTGAACATATTTTTTGGCCCACGAGTCCTTAAACACAAACTTAATAAACAGATCCATTGACTTCCCTTCTGATTCCAAATACTAGCGAAAAGCGCAACAAAATGTTTTTTTTTTTGTTTTGTTTTTTTACATGTTATGGCTGTACAGAAGTCCATATCTGAACAACTGAACATATTTTTGGCCCGAGTCCTTAAACACTAACTTACTATAAATACTCATTGACTTGCCTTCTGATTCCAATTACTAGCGAAAAGTTCAACAAAAGGATTTTTTTTATTTATTTTATATATGCTATGTCTGTACAGAAGTCCATATTTGACCTACTGAACATATTTTTTGCCCACGAGTCCTTAAACACAAACTTACTAAACAGACCCATTGACTTCCCTTCTGATTCCAATTACTATCGAAAAGTTCCACCAATTTATGATTTTATTTATTTATTCATTTATTTTACATGTTGTGGCTGTATAGAAGTCCATATCTTACCTGCTGAACATATGTTTTGGCCCAAGAGTCCTTAAACACTAACTTGCTATACATACTCATTGACTTCCCTTCTGATTCCCATTACTAGCCAAAAGTTCCACAAAAGATTTTTTAATGTAATTTTTTTTTTACATGTTATGGCTGTACAGAAGTCCCTATCTGACCAACTGAACATATTTTTGGCCAAAGAGTCCTGAAAACGTACTTACTATACATACTCATTGACTTTCCTTCTGATTCCAATTACTAGCCAAATGTTCCACAAAATGTTTTTTTTTTTTTTTTTTTTTTACATTTTATGGCTGTACAGAGTCCATATCTGACTAACTGAACATATATTTGGCCTAAGAGTCCTGAAAACTTACTTACTATACATACTCTTTGACTTCCCTTCTGATTCCAAATACTAGTGAAAAGTTCAACAAAATTGTTTTTTTTACTTTTTTTTTGCTTTATTTTATTTATTTATTTTATTTTATACATGTTTTGTTCATACAGAAGTCCATATTTGACCTACTTAACATATTTTTGCCCAAGAGTCTTTAAACACTAACTTGCTATACACACTGATTGACTGCCCTTCTGATTCCCAAAACTAGCGAAAATTTAAACTAAAGGTTTTTAATTTTTGATTTTATTTATTTATTTATTTACTTATTTTACATGTTATGGCTGTATAGAAGTCCATATCTTACCTACTGAACATATTTTTTGGCCCACGAGTCCTTAAACACAAACTTAATAAACAGACCCATTGACTTCCCTTCTGATTCCAAAAACTGGCGAAAAGTTCAACAAAATGTTTTTTTTTGTTTGTTTTTTTGTTACATGTTATGGCTGTACAGAAGTCCATTTCTGACAAACTGAACATATTTTTGGCCCAAGAGTCCTGAAAACTTACTTACTATACATACTCTTTGACTTCCCTTGTGATTCCAAATACTAGTGAAAAGTTCAACAAAATTGTTTTTTTTACTTTTTTTTTTGCTTTCTTTTACTTATTTTTTTTATTTTATACATGTTTTGTTTATACAGAAGTCCATATTTGACCTACTTAACATATTTTTGCCCAAGAGTCTTTAAACACTAACTTGCTATACACACTGATTGACTGCCCTTCTGATTCCCAAAACTAGCGAAAATTTAAACTAAAGTTTTTTAATTTTTGATTTTTTTTTTTTTTTTTTTATTTACTTATTTTACATGTTATGGATGTATAGAAGTCCATATCTTACCTACTGAACATATTTTTTGGCCCACGAGTCCTTAAACACAAACTTAATAAACAGACCCATTGACTTCCCTTCTGATTCCAAATACTAGCGAAAAGCGCAACAAAATGTTTTATTTTTTTAATTTTTTTTACATGTTATGGCTGTACAGAAGTCCATATCTAAACAACTGAACATATTTTTGGCCCGATTCCTTAAACACTAACTTACTATAAATACTCATTGACTTCCCTTATGATTCCAATTACTAACCAAATGTTACACACAATGTTTTTTTTTTTGTTTTTGTTTTTTTACATCTTATGGCTGTACCGAACCCATATCTGACTAACTGAACATATTTGTGGCCCAAGAGTCCTGAAAACTAACTTACTTTATATGCTCTTTGACTTCCCTTCTGATTCCAAATACTAGCGAAAAGTTCCACAAAATGTTTTTTTTTTCGTGCTTTATTTTTTAAATTTTTTTTATACATATTATGTCTGTACAGAAGTCCATATTTGACTTACTGAACATAATTTTGGCCCAAGAGTCCTTAAACACTAACTTACTAAACAGACCCATTGACTTCCCTTCTGATTCCAATTACTATCGAAAAGTTCCACCAATTTATGATTTTATTTATTTATTAATTTATTTTACATGTTGTGACTGTATAGAAGTCCATATCTTACCTGCTGAACATATTTTTTGGCCCACGAGTCCTTAAACACAAACTTAATAAACAGATCCATTGACTTCCCTTCTGATTCCAAATACTAGCGAAAAGCGCAACAAAATGTTTTTTTTTTGTTTTGTTTTTTTACATGTTATGGCTGTACAGAAGTCCATATCTGAACAACTGAACATATTTTTGGCCCGAGTCCTTAAACACTAACTTACTATAAATACTCATTGACTTGCCTTCTGATTCCAATTACTAGCGAAAAGTTCAACAAAAGGATTTTTTTTATTTATTTTATATATGCTATGTCTGTACAGAAGTCCATATTTGACCTACTGAACATATTTTTTGCCCACGAGTCCTTAAACACAAACTTACTAAACAGACCCATTGACTTCCCTTCTGATTCCAATTACTATCGAAAAGTTCCACCAATTTATGATTTTATTTATTTATTCATTTATTTTACATGTTGTGGCTGTATAGAAGTCCATATCTTACCTGCTGAACATATGTTTTGGCCGAAGAGTCCTTAAACACTAACTTGCTATACATACTCATTGACTTCCCTTCTGATTCCAATTACTATCGAAAAGTTCCACCAATTTATGATTTTATTTATTTATTCATTTATTTTACATGTTATGGCTGTACAGAAGTCCATATCTGAACAACTGAACATATTTTTGGCCCGAGTCCTTAAACACTAACTTACTATAAATACTCACTGACTTGCCTTCTGATTCCAATTACTAGCGAAAAGTTCAACAAAAGGATTTATTTTATATATGCTATGTCTGTACAGATGTCCATATTTGACCTACTGAACATATTTTTTGCCCACGAGTCCTTAAACACAAACTTACTAAACAGACCCATTGACTTCCCTTCTGATTCCAATTACTATCGAAAAGTTCCACCAATTTATGATTTTATTTATTTATTCATTTATTTTACATGTTGTGGCTGTATAGAAGTCCATATCTTACCTGCTGAACATATGTTTTGGCCCAAGAGTCCTTAAACACTAACTTGCTATACATACTCATTGACTTCCCTTCTGATTCCCATTACTAGCCAAAAGTTCCACAAAAGATTTTTTAATGTAATTTTTTTTTACATGTTATGGCTGTACAGAAGTCCCTATCTGACCAACTGAACATATTTTTGGCCAAAGAGTCCTGAAAACGTACTTACTATACATACTCATTGACTTTCCTTCTGATTCCAATTACTAGCCAAATGTTCCACAAAATGTTTTTTTTTTTTTTTTTTTTTTTTACATTTTATGGCTGTACAGAGTCCATATCTGACTAACTGAACATATATTTGGCCTAAGAGTCCTGAAAACTTACTTACTATACATACTCTTTGACTTCCCTTCTGATTCCAAATACTAGTGAAAAGTTCAACAAAATTGTTTTTTTTACTTTTTTTTTGCTTTATTTTATTTATTTATTTTATTTTATACATGTTTTGTTCATACAGAAGTCCATATTTGACCTACTTAACATATTTTTGCCCAAGAGTCTTTAAACACTAACTTGCTATACACACTGATTGACTGCCCTTCTGATTCCCAAAACTAGCGAAAATTTAAACTAAAGGTTTTTAATTTTTGATTTTATTTATTTATTTCTTTACTTATTTTACATGTTATGGCTGTATAGAAGTCCATATCTTACCTACTGAACATATTTTTTGGCCCACGAGTCCTTAAACACAAACTTAATAAACAGACCCATTGACTTCCCTTCTGATTCCAAATACTAGCGAAAAGCGCAACAAAATGTTTTATTTTTTTTATTTTATTTTTACATGTTATGGCTGTACAGAAGTCCATATCTAAACAACTGAACATATTTTTGGCCCGAGTCCTTAAACACTAACTTACTATAAATACTCATTGACTTCCCTTATGATTCCAATTACTAACCAAATGTTACACACAAAGTTTTTTTTTTTTTTTTTTGTTTTTTTACATCTTATGGCTGTACCGAACCCATATCTGACTAACTGAACATATTTGTGGCCCAAGAGTCCTGAAAACTAACTTACTATACATACTCATTGACTTCCCTTCTGATTCCAAAAACTGGCGAAAAGTTCAACAAAATGTTTTTTTTTGTTTGTTTTTTTGTTACATGTTATGGCTGTACAGAAGTCCATTTCTGACAAACTGAACATATTTTTGGCCCAAGAGTCCTGAAAACTTACTTACTATACATACTCTTTGACTTCCCTTCTGATTCCAAATGCTAGTGAAAAGTTCCACAAAATTTTTTTTCTTTTTTTTCCTTTCTTTTTTTACATATTATGGCTTAACAGAAGTCCATATTTGAACAACTGAACATATTTTTGGCCCAAGAGTCCTGAAAACTTACTTACTATACATACTCATTGACTTCCCTTCTGATTCCAATTACTAGCGAAAAGTTCAACAAAAGTTTTTATTTTTTTTTTTTTTTACATATTACGGCTGTACGTCGAACGTGACCGACTGAAAGGGAACTCGTTTTGCACTGATGAGATAAGTGCATTTGCATTGCATTACATATAAGAACTTGTGCATTGAGGAGACATGATTTTGCACTGCATTGCATAATGAACTCGGTGTGCATTGAAGAGATTGGTGCTTTTGCATTGCAATGCATAAACGCATTATGCATTGAATAGATTAGTGCGTTGGCATTGTATTGCATTAAAAAAACTTGTGCAATGCATAGATTAGTGCGTTTGTACTGCAAAAAATAACTGGTGTGCGTTGAAGCGATTGATGCATTTGCAATGCATTGTATACTAGAACTCATTGTGTATGAAGAGATTATTGCTTTTGGATTGCAATGCATAAAAAATGCATTATGCATTGAATAGATTAGTGCGTTTGCATTGTATTGCATTAAAAAAACTTGTGAACTGAAGAGATTAGTGCTTTTGCATTGCAATGCAAACAAAACTTGTGCATTGAAGAGTTTAGTGCTTTTGCATTGCAATGCATAAAAAACGCATTATGCGTTGAATAGATTAGTGCGTTTGCATTGTATTGCATTAAAAAAAAAGTTTGCAATGCATAGATTAGTGTGTTTGTACTGCATTGCATTAAAAAACTTGTGCATTGAAGAGATAAGTGATTTTGCTTAGCATAGTATATTAGAACTCGTTGTGCATTAAAGAGATAAGTACTTTTGCATTGCAATGCATACAAAACTCGTTTTGCATTGATGAGATTAAGTGCATTTGCATTGCATTACATAGAAGAACTCGTGCATTGAGGAGACATCTGATTTTGTATTGCATTGCATTAAATAACTCGGTATGCATCGAAGAGATAATTGCAGTTGCATTGCAATGCATGTGAGAAATAGTTGTGGATTGAAGAGTTTAGTGCTTTTGCATTGCACTGCATAAAAAACGCATTATGCATTGAATAGATTAGTGCGTTTGCATTGTATTGCATTAAAAAACTTGTTGTGAACTGAAGAGATTAGTGCTTTTGCATTGCAATGCAAACAAAACTTGTGCATTGAAGAGTTTAGTGCTTTTGCATTGCAATGCATAAAAAACGCATTTTGCATTGAATAGATTAGTGCGTTTGCATTGTATTGCATCAAAAAAACTTGTGCATTGCATCGATTAGTAAGTTTGTACTGCATTGCATTAAAAAACTCGTGCATTGAAGAGATAAGTGATTTTGCTTAGCATAGTATATTGGAACTCGTTGTGCATTAAAGAGATAAGTACTTTTGAATTGCAATGCATACAAAACTCGTTTTGCATTACATATAAGAACTCGTGCATTGAGGAGACATCTGATTTTGTATTGCATTGCATTAAATAACTCGGTATGCATCGAAGAGATAAGTGCTGTTCTATTGCAATGCATGTGAGAAATAGTTGTGGATTGAAGAGTTTAGTGCTTTTGCATTGCATGCATTTTATTGCATACAAGAGCTCTTTGTGCAATGAAGAGATTAGTACTTTTGCATTGCAATACATATTTAGAACTCGGTGTTCAATAAACAGATTAGTGCTGTTGCATTGCAATGCATTAAAAACGCATTGTGCGTTGAAGAGATTAGTGCGTTTGCATTGCAATACATATTTAGAACTCGGTGTTAAATTAATAGATTAGTGCTGTTGCGTTGCAATGCATTAAAAACGCATCGTGCATTTAATATATTAGTGCGTTTGCATTGCATTGCATTAAAAAAAACTTGTGCATTGAATAGATTAGTGATTTTGCATTGCAATGCATGAAATAACTAGTGTGCGTTGAAGAGATTGATGCATTTGCATTGCATTGCACACTAGAACTCATTGTGTATGAAGAGATTATTGCTTTTGGATTGCAATGCATACATAACGCATTGCGCATTTCATAGATTAGTGCGTTTGTATTGCTTTGCATTAAAAAACTTGTGCATTTACGAGTTAAGTGTTTTTGCATTGCACTGCATACAAAACTCGTGTGCCTTCAATAGAATAGGGCGTTTGCATTGCAATTGCAATCAATCCAATCCATTGCAATGCAAACAAAACTTGTGCATTGAAGAGTTTAGTGCTTTTGCATTGCACTGCATAAAAAACGCATTATGCATTGAATAGATTAGTGCGTTTGCATTGTATTGCATTAAAAAACTTGTGAACTGAAGAGATTAGTGCTTTTGCATTGCAATGCAAACAAAACTTGTGCATTGAAGAGTTTAGTGCTTTTGCATTGCAATGCATAAAAAACGCATTTTGCATTGAATAGATTAGTGCGTTTGCATTATATTGCATCAAAAAAACTTGTGCATTGCATCGATTAGTAAGTTTGGACTGCATTGCATTAAAAAACTCGTGCATTGAAGAGATAAGTGATTTTGCTTAGCATAGTATATTGGAACTCGTTGTGCATTAAAGAGATAAGTACTTTTGAATTGAAATGCATACAAAACTCGTTTTGCATTGATGAGATTAAGTGCATTTGCATTGCATTACATATAAGAACTCGTGCATTGAGGAGACATCTGATTTTGTATTGCATTGCATTAAATAACTCGGTATGCATCGAAGAGATAAGTGCTGTTCTATTGCAATGCATGTGAGAAATAGTTGTGGATTGAAGAGTTTAGTGCTTTTGCATTGCATGCATTTTATTGCATACAAGAGCTCTTTGTGCATTGAAGAGATAAGAGCTATTGCATTGCAATGCATATATGAACTAGTTGTGAAATGAAGAGATTAGTACTTTTGCATTGCAATACATATTTAGAACTCGGTGTTCAATAAACAGATTAGTGCGTTTGCATTGCATTGCATTAAAAAAAACTTGTGCATTGAAGAGATTGGTGATTTTGCATTGCAATGGATAAAATAACTGGTGTGCGTTGAAGAGATTGATGCTTTTGCATTGCATTGCATACTAGAACTCATTGTGTATGAAGAGATTATTGCTTTTGGATTGCAATGCATACATAACGCATTGTGCATTGCATAGATTAGTGCATTTGTATTGCTTTGCATTAAAAAACTTGTGCATTTACGAGTTAAGTGTTTTTGCATTGCACTGCATACAAAAGTCGTTGTGCCTTCAATAGAATAGGGTGTTTGCATTGCACTGCATACAAGAACTCGGTGTGCGTGGAAGAGGTTAGTGCTTTTGCATTGCATTGCATACTAGAACTCATTGTGTATTGAAGAGATTAGTGCTTTTGCTTTGCAATGCATTGCAAAACGCATTGTGCATTGGCGAAATTAGTGCTGTTGCTTTGCATGTAAGAACTAGTTGTGCATTAAATAGATTGGTTTGTTTGTACCGCATTGCATTAAAAAACTCGTGCATGAAGAGATAAGTACTTTTGCATTGCAATGCATACAAAACTCGTTTTGCATTGATGAGATTAAGTGCATTTGCATTGCAATGCAAACAAAACTTGTGCCTTGAAGAGTTAAGTGCTTTTGCATTGCAATGCATAAAAAACGCATTATGCATTGAATAGATTAGTGCGTTTGTATTGCTTTGCATTAAAAAACTTGTGCATTTACGAGTTAAGTGTTTTGCATTGCACTGCATACAAAACTCGTTGTGCCTTCAATAGAATAGGGCGTTTGCATTGCAATTGCAATCAATCCAATCCATTACAATGCAAACAAAACTTGTGCATTTAAGAGTTTAGTGCTTTTGCATTGCACTGCATAAAAAACTTATTATGCATTGAATAGATTAGTGCGTTTGCATTGTATTGCATTAAAAAACTTGTTGTGAACTGAAGAGATTAGTGCTTTTGCATTGCAATGCAAACAAAACTTGTGCATTGAAGAGTTTAGTGCTGTTGCATTGCAATGCATTAAAAACGCATTGTGCATTGAATATATTAGTTCGTTTGCATTGCATTGCATTCAAAAAAAACTTGTGCATTGAATAGATTAGTGATTTTGCATTGCAATGCATAAAATAACTGGTGTGCGTTGAAGAGATTGATGCATTTGCATTGCATTGCATACCTGAACTCATTGTGTATGAAGAGATTATTGCTTTTGGATTGCAATGCATACATAACGCATTGCGCATTTCATAGATTAGTGCGTTTGTATTGCTTTGCATTAAAAAAATTGTGCATTTACGAGTTAAGTGTTTTTGCATTGCACTGCATACAAAACTCGTTGTGCCTTCAATAGAATAGGGCGTTTGCATTGCAATTGCAATCAATCCAATCCATTACAATGCAAACAAAACTTGTGCATTGAAGAGTTTAGTGCTTTTGCATTGCACTGCATAAAAAACGCATTATGCATTGAATAGATTAGTGCGTTTGCATTGTATTGCATTAAAAAACTTGTTGTGAACTGAAGAGATTAGTGCTTTTGCATTGCAATGCAAACAAAACTTGTGCATTGAAGAGTTTAGTGCTTTTGCATTGCAATGCATAAAAAACGCATTTTGCATTGAATAGATTAGTGCGTTTGCATTGTATTGCATCAAAAAAACTTGTGCATTGCATCGATTAGTAAGTTTGTACTGCATTGCATTAAAAAACTCGTGCATTGAAGAGATAAGTGATTTTGCTTAGCATAGTATATTGGAACTCGTTGTGCATTAAAGAGATAAGTACTTTTGAATTGCAATGCATACAAAACTCGTTTTGCATTACATATAAGAACTCGTGCATTGAGGAGACATCTGATTTTGTATTGCATTGCATTAAATAACTCGGTATGCATCGAAGAGATAAGTGCTGTTCTATTGCAATGCATGTGAGAAATAGTTGTGGATTGAAGAGTTTAGTGCTTTTGCATTGCATGCATTTTATTGCATACAAGAGCTCTTTGTGCAATGAAGAGATTAGTACTTTTGCATTGCAATACATATTTAGAACTCGGTGTTCAATAAACAGATTAGTGCTGTTGCATTGCAATGCATTAAAAACGCATTGTGCGTTGAAGAGATTAGTGCGTTTGCATTGCAATACATATTTAGAACTCGGTGTTCAATTAATAGATTAGTGCTGTTGCATTGCAATGCATTAAAAACGCATCGTGCATTTAATATATTAGTGCGTTTGCATTGCATTGCATTAAAAAAAACTTGTGCATTGAATAGATTAGTGATTTTGCATTGCAATGCATGAAATAACTAGTGTGCGTTGAAGAGATTGATGCATTTGCATTGCATTGCACACTAGAACTCATTGTGTATGAAGAGATTATTGCTTTTGGATTGCAATGCATACATAACGCATTGCGCATTTCATAGATTAGTGCGTTTGTATTGCTTTGCATTAAAAAACTTGTGCATTTACGAGTTAAGTGTTTTTGCATTGCACTGCATACAAAACTCATTGTGCCTTCAATAGAATAGGGCGTTTGCATTGCAATTGCAATCAATCCAATCCATTGCAATGCAAACAAAACTTGTGCATTGAAGAGTTTAGTGCTTTTGCATTGCATAAAAAACGCATTATGCATTGAATAGATTAGTGCGTTTGCATTGTATTGCATTAAAAAACTTGTGAACTGAAGAGATTAGTGCTTTTGCATTGCAATGCAAACAAAACTTATGCATTGAAGAGTTTAGTGCTTTTGCATTTCAATGCATAAAAAACGCATTTTGCATTGAATAGATTAGTGCGTTTGCATTATATTGCATCAAAAAAACTTGTGCATTGCATCGATTAGTAAGTTTGGACTGCATTGCATTAAAAAACTCGTGCATTGAAGAGATAAGTGATTTTGCTTAGCATAGTATATTGGAACTCGTTGTGCATTAAAGAGATAAGTACTTTTGAATTGCAATGCATACAAAACTCGTTTTGCATTGATGAGATTAAGTGCATTTGCATTGCATTACATATAAGAACTCGTGCATTGAGGAGACATCTGATTTTGTATTGCATTGCATTAAATAACTCGGTATGCATCGAAGAGATAAGTGCTGTTCTATTGCAATGCATGTGAGAAATAGTTGTGGATTGAAGAGTTTAGTGCTTTTGCATTGCATGCATTTTATTGCATACAAGAGCTCTTTGTGCATTGAAGAGATAAGAGCTATTGCATTGTAATGCATATATGAACTAGTTGTGAAATGAAAAGATTAGTACTTTTGCATTGCAATACATATTTAGAACTCGGTGTTCAATAAACAGATTAGTGCTTTTGCATTGCAATGCATTAAAAACGCATTGTGCATTTAATATATTAGTGCGTTTGCATTGCATTGCATTAAAAAAAACTTGTGCATTGAAGAGATTGGTGATTTTGCATTGCAATGGATAAAATAACTGGTGTGCGTTGAAGAGATTGATGCTTTTGCATTGCATTGCATACTAGAACTCATTGTGTATGAAGAGATTATTGCTTTTGGATTGCAATGCATACATAACGCATTGTGCATTGCATAGATTAGTGCATTTGTATTGCTTTGCATTAAAAAACTTGTGCATTTACGAGTTAAGTGTTTTTGCATTGCACTGCATACAAAAGTCGTTGTGCCTTCAATAGAATAGGGCGTTTGCATTGCACTGCATACAAGAACTCGGTGTGCGTGGAAGAGGTTAGTGCTTTTGCATTGCATTGCATACTAGAACTCATTGTGTATTGAAGAGATTAGTGCTTTTGCATTGCAATGCATTGCAAAACGCATTGTGCATTGGCGAAATTAGTGCTGTTGCTTTGCATTGCATGTAAGAACTAGTTGTGCATTAAATAGATTGGTGCGTTTGTACCGCATTGCATTAAAAAACTCGTGCATTGAAGAGATAAGTGATTTTGCTTAGCATAGTATATTGGAACTCGTTGTGCATTAAAGAGATAAGTACTTTTGCATTGCAATGCATACAAAACTCGTTTTGCATTGGTGAGATTAAGTGCATTTGCATTGCATTACATATAAGAACTCGTGCATTGAGGAGACATCTGATTTTGTATTTTATTGCATTAAATAACTCGGTATGCATCAAAGAGATAAGAGCTATTGCATTGCAATGCATATATGAACTAGTTGTGCAATGAAGAGATTAGTACTTTTGAATTGCATTGCATACAAGAACTCGATGTGCGTTGAAGAGATTAGTGCGTTTGCATTGCAATACATATTTAGAACTCGGTGTTCAATGAACAGATTAGTGCTGTTGCAATGCCATAGATTAAAAACGCATTTTGCATTGAATATTTTAGTGCGTTTGCATTGCACTGCATACAAAACTCGTTGTGCCTTCAATAGATTAGGGCTTTTGCATTGCATTGCATACTAGAACTCATTGTGTATTGAAGAGATTAGCGCTTTTGCATTGCAAAACGCATTGTGCATTGGCGAAATTAGTGCTGTTGCTTTGCATTGCATGTAAGAACTAGTTGTGCATTAAATAGATTGGTGCGTTTGGACCGCATTGCATTAAAAAACTTGTGCATGAAGAGATAAGTGCTTTTGCATTGCATAGTATAACTCGTTGTGCATTAAAGAGATAAGTACTTTTGCATTGCAATGAATACAAAACTCGTTTTGCATTGATGAGATAAGTGCAATTGCATTGCATTACATATAAGAACTTGTGCATTGAGGAGACGTGATTTTGCATTGCATTGCATAATGAACTCGTTGTGCATTAAAGAGATAAGTACTTTTGCATTGCAATGCATAAAAAACTCGTTTTGCATTGATGAGATCAGTGCATTTGCATTGTTTTATAAATAACAATATATATTAGAACAAGGGATTTTGCATTACATTGCATACACAACTCATTGTGCATTGAAGAGATTAGTGCTTTTCATTGCATTGCATTCTAGAACCTATTGTGTGTTGAAGAGATTAGTGTTTTGCATTGCAATTGTGCATTGAAGGATTAGTGCTTTTGCTAATGCATATAATAAATATGTGAGCATTGAAGAGTTAAACATTAAGTGTTTTCTCATTGCATTACATATAAGAACTTGTGCATTGAAGAGACAAGTGATTTTGCATTGCATTCAAGAACTCGGTGTGCATTAAAGAGATCAGTGCTTTTGCATTGCAGTGCATAAAAACGCATTGTGCATTGATTAGATTAGTGCGTTGGCATTGTATTGCACAGGGTTGCCAACTTTTAAGATCAGGTTGGAGTGAGATTTTCTTTTCTTTTTTTTTTGGGGGGGGGTATTGTTGTATTGTTGACGTAATAATCAATGCACACTATGCTGTACTGTTCCAAAACTTAATGCTAACACCTGTAAAGTGGAGCTGTTGTGTATCAAGCCATTCAAATGTATTGACACAGCGCTAGGAGTATTGAGAGCTCCGTGAAGCACGTGACCGCGCGCCATTGAGAGAGCATGTTGCAACTCCGTTTTTCAACACTCTGGCTTTAACTGTTATGCCATATTAGCGCCAAAAGAATATTTATTGTTTGAATTTCGCATACAAGAACTCTAAAACTTAAAAAAATTAAAACCTTAGACTTTGTTTAAAATCAAAAGCAAGTTTGGCAATTTGGCGTAAGATTAAGTTAGGCAGTGAGAGCGTGAGACAGAGCCTGAAAGCGTGACTATCACGTCAAATGCGAGAATTACTGGCGAAAAGTTCCACAAAAGGATTTTAATTTATGGCTTTATTATTATTATTATTATTATTATTATTATTATTATTATTATTATTATTATTATTATTATTATTTTACATGTTGTGGCTGTACAGAAGTCGATATCTGCACTACTGAAGATATGTCTTGGCCCAAGATTCCTTAAACACTAACCAATTATACATACTCATTGACTTCCCTTCTGATTCGCATTACTAGCGAAAAGTTCCACAAAAGATTTTTATTTTATGATTATATTTATTTGTGTACGTCATGGCTGTACAGAAGTCCATATTTGACCAACTGAACATATTTTTGGCCCAAGAGTCCTGAAAACTAACTTACTGTATATGCTCATTGATTTCCCTTCTGATTCCAAATACTAGCGAAAAGTTCAACAAAAAGTTTTTTTTTACATGTTATGGCTGTACAAAAGTCCATATTTGACCTACTAAACATACTTTTGGCAAGAGAGTCATTAAACACTAACTTACTATAAATACTCATTGACTCGCCTTCTGATTCCAATTACTAGCCAAATGTTCCACACAATGTTTTTTATTTTTTTACATGTTATGGCTGTACAAAAGTCCATATTTGACCAACTGAACATATTTTGGCCCGAGAGTCCTGGAAACTTACTTACTAAACATACTCATTGACGTCCCTTCTGATTTCCATTACTAGCGAAAAGTTCAACAAAAGGTTTTTAATTCATGATTTTATTTTATGTTTTTGTTTTTTTTTTACGTTATGGCTCTACAGAAGTCCATATCTTACCAACTGAACATATTCTTTGGCACAAGAGTCCTGAAAACTAACTTACTATACATACTCATTGACTTCCCTTCTGATTCCAAATACTAGTGAAAAGTTCCACAAAAAGTTTTTTCTTTTTTTTCCTTTCTTTTTTTACATTTTATGGCTGAACAGAAGTCCATATTTGAACAACTGAACTTGTTTTTGGCCCAAGAGTCCTTAAACACTAACTTACTATACATACTCTTTGCATTCTCTTCTGATTCCCATTACTAGCCAAAAGTTCCACAAAAGGTTTTTTAATGTAATTTCTTATTTTTTACATTTTATGGCTGTACAGAAGTCCATATCTGACCAACTGAACATATTTTTTGGCCCAAGAGTCCTTAAAAACTAACTTACTATAAATACTCATTGACTTGCCTTCTGATTCCCATTACTAGCGAAAAGTTTTACAAAATGTTTTTTTTTTTTTTTTAAATGTTATGGCTCTACAGAAGTCCATATCTTGGACATGTTCTTTGGCACAAGAGTCCTGAAAACTTACTTACTATACATACTCATTGACTTCCCTTTTGATTCCAATTACTAGCGAAAAGTTCCACCAATTTATGATTTTATTTATTTATTCAGTTATTTTACATGTTATGGCTGTATAGAAGTCCATATCTTACCTACTGAACATATTTTTTGGCCCAAGAGTCCTTAAACACTAATTTGCTATACATACTCATTGAATTCCCTTCTGATTCCAAATACTAGCGAAAAGTTCCACAAAAAGTTTTTTTTTGTGCTTTATTTTATTTTTTTAATACATGTCATGTCTGTACAGAGTTCCATATCTTACCTACTGAACATATTTTTTGGTCCAAGAGTCCTTAAAAACTAACTTACTATAAATACTCATTGACTTGCCTTGTGATTCCAATTACTAGCGAAAATGTTCCACACAATGTGTTTTTTTGTGTGTTTTTTTTTACGTTTTATGGCTATACAGAGTCCATATCTGACTAACGGATCATATTTTTGGCCCAAGAGTCCTGAAAACTTACTTATTATACATACTCTTTGACTTCCCTTCTGATTCCAAATACTAGTGAAAAGTTCCACAAAATGGGTTTTTTAATTTTTTTTTGCTTTATTAAATTTTTTTATTTTATACATGTTAAGTCTGTACAGAAGTCCATACTTGACCTACTGAACATGTTTTTGGCCCAAGAGTCCTTAAACACTAACTTACTATACATACTCTTTGATTTCACTTCTGATTCCCATTACTAGCCAAAAGTTCCACAAAAGGTTTTTTAATGTAATTTTTTTTTTTTTTTACATGTTATGGCTGTACAGAAGTCCATATCTGACCAACTGAACATATTTTTGGCCAAAGAGTCCTGAAAACTTATTTACTTTACATACTTTTTGATTTCTCTTCTGATTCCAATTACTAGTGAAAAGTTCCACCAATTTATGATTTATGATATTCATTTATTTTACATGTTATGGCTGTACAGAAGTCCATATCTGACCAACTGAACATATTTTTGGCCCAAGAGTCCTGAAAACTTACTTACTATACATACTCATTGACTTCCCTTCTGATTCCAATTACTAGCAAAAATGTTCTACACAATGTTGTTGTATTTTGTGGGTTTTTTTGTGGTTTTTACGTTTTATGGCTATACAGAGTCCATATCTGACTAACTGAACATATTTTTGGCCCAAGAGTCCTGAAAACTTACTTATTATACTTACTCTTTGACTTCCCTTCTGATTCCAAATACTAGTGAAAAGTTCCACAAAATGGTTTTTTTTTTTTTGCTTTATTTTATTTTTTTATTTTATACATGTTAAGTCTGTACAGAAGTCCATATATGACCTACTGAACATGTTTTTGGCCCAAGAGTCCTGAAAACTAACTTACTATACATACTCATTGACTTCCCTTCTGATTCCAAATACTAGTGAAAAGTTCAACAAAAGTTTTTTTTTATTTATTTTATGTTATGTCTTTACAGAAGTCCATATTTGACCTACTGAACATATTTTTGGCCCAAGAGTCCTTACACACAAACTTACTTAACATTGACTTCCCTTCTGATTCCAATTACTAGCGAAAAGTTCCACCAATTTATGATTTTATTTATTTATTCATTTATTTTACATGTTATGGCTGTATAGAAGTCCATGACTTACCTAATGAACATATTTCTTGGCCCAAGAGTCCTGAAAACTAACTCACTATACATACTCATGGACTTCCCTTCTGATTCCCATTACTAGCCAAAAGTTCTGCAAAAGGTTTTTAATTTATTATTATTATTATTATTATTATTATTTTTACATATTATGGCTGTACATAAGTCCATATTTGAACAACTGAACATATTTATGGCCCAAGAGTCCTGAAAACTAACTTACTATACATACTCATTGACTTCCCTTCTGATTCCAAATAATAGTGAAAAGTTCCACAAAACATTATTTTTTTTTAACATATTATGGCAGTATAAAAGTCCATATCTGAACAACTGAACATATTTTTGGCCCAAGAGTCCTTAAACACTAACTTACTATACATACTAATTGACTGCCCTTCTGATTCCAATTACTAGCCAAAAGATCAACCGAAGGGTTTATTATTATTTATTTTTTTACATGTTATGGCTTTAGAGGTCCTTATTTAACCTATTGAACTTGATTTTGTCCCAAGAGTCCTTAAACACAAACTTACTAAACATACCCATTGACTTCCCTTCTGATTACCATTACTAGCCAAACGTTCCACAAATGGTTTTTAATTTA
This sequence comes from Gobio occitaniae, assembly GCA_033150135.1. NCBI lineage: Eukaryota > Metazoa > Chordata > Actinopteri > Cypriniformes > Gobionidae > Gobio > Gobio occitaniae. The sequence continues at coordinate 80,461 of JARQWZ010003885.1, forward strand.
TTATTATTTAATTTTTTTTTTTTTTTTACATATTATGGCTCTACAGAAGTCCATATCTGACCAACTGAACATATTTTTGGCCCAAGAGTCCTGAAAACTAACTTACTATACACACTCATTGACGTCCCTTCTGATTCCAAATACTAGCGAAAAGTTCCACAAAATGTTTTTTTTATTTTTTGCTTTATTTTATTTTATTATTTTATACATGTTATGTCTGTACAGAAGTCCATATTTGACCTAATGAACATGTTTTTGGCCCAAGAGTCCTTAAACACTAACTTACTATACATACTAATTGACTGCCCTTCTGATTCCAATTACTAGCCAAAAGATCAACCGAAGGGTTTATTAGGGGCCAAGCACCGAAGGTGCGAAGGCACCTATTGAAACCGTTCCCGTTCTTATTATTAGGGGCCAAGCACCGAAGGTGCGAAGGCACCTATTGAAACCGTTCCCGTTCTTATTATTAGGGGCCAAGCACCGAAGGAGCGAAGGCACCTATTGAAACCGTTCCCGTTCTTATTATTAGGGGCCAAGCACCGAAGGTGCGAAGGCACCTATTGAAACCGTTCCCGTTCTTATTATTATTATTCATCTTCTTCTTCTTCTTCCGCCACGAAGTCTATGGCAGCCCATAGAACCGTATGGTAAAAAGTTGTGAAATTTGGCACACTAATAGAGGACAGTCTGAAATGTCACCGTAGCAAATTTGGAGTCTCAAACTCAATCCCTCTAGCGCCACCATCAGTCCAAAATTTGACTCATGTTTATGCTAATAACTTTTGAACCATAAGGGCTAGAAACAAAATTCTTTTTTCCTCTGATTCCTTGGCTCAAGACGATTCGATTGCACCATATGACGTCATTTTCCGTCAAAATAATTTTCCCGCCATTTTGAATTTTCCGAAAAACCTACTTTTGCGAACTCGTCCTAGACGGTTCATCCGATTTGCACGAAAATTGAACCAGATCATCTTCACACCAAGCCGACAAAAAATCTTGCACATCAAGTTGATTCGTCAAATCATTTGCGATAAACGCGCAAACAAATTTTACGTAGCGGTTGCAAAAACACACTTAAGGCAATATCTCCGCAACGCTTTATCGTATTCAAACCAAACTTGGTACATGTCATCACAAGCATGACTTGAGGCAACATACAGCGTTTCGGCGCAGCGCCACCTACTGGTCCGGAGATACAAAAAATTGCTATTTTTGCTTATAACTTCTGAACTGTTTGTCCAAAAATCATAAAAGTGGTCTCGTTACATTCAGGACGGCATGCCGAGTCGTCTGATATTCAATTTTACCATATCGGCCATTTTGGCTGTCGGCCATTTTGAATTATGTGCTAAAATGCTGTATTTTATGAACACATGAACGGATTGTTACGAAACTCGGTTTGGGTCATCAACACGGTGCCTTGAATGAGCCCAAGAAGTTTCGGAACAGCGCCACCTAGTGGAGACATTTTTTTTTCAAATGCTTATAACTTTAGGTGAGATTGACTTATTTTCATTAGAGTAACTTTTTTTGTCTCCTGAATCCTCGCCGAGTCCAACGATACCAGACTTGCCAGGTTTCGGCGTATTATTTGTGCAGCGTTGTAATTTAGCACTTTAAAAACATTAGCTGATATCTTCGAAACCGCTAGTCCGATCGAGACGAAACCAGCATCAGAAGTTCGGAAAACATAGGTCGATAGCTATACGCTAATGCCCAAATGTCAAAATATTGATAGTAAGGGGGTGTAAAATCCAATCAAAGTCAGGTGTCAGTCATTTTTCATGTGTTTTATCATATAAATGTCTATAACTCCAATACGAAATGAGATATTTTCACCAAAATTGACACAGACATGTATGGGCTCACTCCGAGGACAAAAAAAAAATGATAGGATTGTGCCACTTGGTGGCGCTATAATAGAACAAAACATGAAATTCCCATTGACTACAATGCAGTTTTATGATATAAAATGCTATGCTTCACAAATGAATTGGTGTATCATTACGAAACTTGAAATTGGCCATCAGCACCATGCCTTTAAGCTGCTTAAACGGTTTCAAAACAGCACCGCCATGTGGTCCATACTTATGATGAAAAGGCCTCTTGAGACTATATCTCTGCAATGACATATTGACACTATATTGACACCCTGCTTTGATATATTGACACCAATCTTTGCATGTGTCATTGTTCCCTTATTCTGACCACACCACATCAATTTCGTAACTGTGCCACCTATTGGTTGAAAGTGATAAATCATTAAATCATTATTATTGACTGTATTTATCATTTTACAGCTATTTTGCCTAAAATCACCTTAATAGGTCTTTAATTGCTCATTGCTGCCGTTGATCTGACATTGCCAGCATTTTTGGCATGTCTTGTCTTCTTCTTTGCGCTTGGCCCCGGTATTGCTGCTTGCAGCTATATTTATTATTCATCTTCTTCTTCTTGTTCCGCCACGAAGTCTATGGCAGCCCATAGAACCGTATGGTAAAAAGTTGTGAAATTTGGCACACTAATAGAGGACAGTCTGAAATGTCACCGTAGCAAATTTGGATTCTCAAACTCAATCCCTCTAACGCCACCATCAGTCCAAAATTTGACTCATGTTTATGCTAATAACTTTTGAACCATAAGGGCTAGAAACAAAATTCTTTTTTCCTCTGATTCCTTGGCTCAAGACGATTCGATTGCACCCTATGACGTAATTTTCCGTCATAATAATTTTCCCGCCATTTTGAATTTTCCGAAAAACCTACTTTTGCGAACTCGTCCTAGACGGTTCATCCGATTTGTACGAAAATTGAACCAGATTATCTTCAGACCATGCTGACAAAAAATCTTGCAAATCAAGTTGATTCGTCAAATCGTTTTTGATAAACGCGCACACAAATTTTACGTAGCGGTTGCAAAAACCCACTTAAGGCTATATCTCCGAAACGCTTTATCGTATTCAAACCAATCTTGGTACGTGTCATCAGAAGCATGACCTGAGGCAATATGCAGCGTTTCGGCCCAGCGCCACCTACTGGTCCGGAGATACAAAAAATGGCTATTTTTGCTTATAACTTTTGAACCGTTTGTCCAAAAATCATAAAAGTAGTCTGGTTAGATTCAGGACGGCATGCCGTGCCGTTTGATATTCAATTTTACCATATCGGCCATTTTGGCTCTCGGCCATTTTGAATTATGTGCTAAAATGCTATATTTTACAAACTCATTAGTATATTGTTACGAAACTTGGTATGTTTCTTCCGCACCATGCTTTGAAGGTACTCAAAAAGTGTTGGGGCAGTGCCACCTTGTGGTCAAAGGTTATAACAAAATTTACAAAAATGCTAATAACTTTTGATTAAATTAGCTTAGTTTAATGAAACTGGTCATAATACATTCATTGGCTCATACTTATTCAATTGCACCCTATGACGTCATTTTCGGTCATGATAATTTCCCCACCATTTTTAATTTTCCAAAAAACCTACTTTTGCAAACTCGTCCTAGACGGTTTGTCCGATTTGCACAGAAATTGAACCATATCATCTTCAGACCATGCTGACAAAAAATCTTGCAAATCAAGTTGATTTGTCTAATCGTTTTTGATAAACGCGCACACAAATTTTGCGTAGCGGTTGCAAAAACACTCATAAGGCAATATCTCCGCAATGCTTTATCGTATTCAAACCAATCTTGGTACATGTCATCACAAGCATGACCTGAGGCAACATGCTGCGTTTCGGCGCAGTGCCACCTACTGGTCCGGAGATACAAAGAATGGATATTTTTGCTTTTATAATTTTTTTAACCGTTTGTCCAAAAATCATAAAAGTTGTCTCGTTAGATTCAGGACGGCATGCCGAGTCGTCTGATATTCAATTTTACCATATCGGCCATTTTGGCTGTCGGCCATTTTGAATTATGTGCTAAAATACAAACGCATTAGTCTATCGTTATGAAATGTGGTATGTCTTCCGCACCATGCTTTGAAGGTACTCAAAAAGTTTTGGGGCAGTGCCACCTTGTGGTCAAAGGTTATAACAAAATTTACAAAAATGCTAATAACTTTTGATTAAATTAGCCTAGTTTAATGAAACTGGTCATAATACATTTATTGGCTTATGCCGAGAATATAGATACTAATTTTACCATATTTGGTCAAACATACTGTCCTCAATATTCTTATTTGATCAAAACCAACTTTTTCAAACTCATCCTAGACCGTTTGTCCAATTTCTACCAAAATCAAATCGTATCATCTTCAGACTGTGTCAACAAAAAGTTAGGGATTTTGCATCAATAGATGAAACCGTTTTTGTAAACCGTAGCGACGAAGTTGAGGCATGATGCCAAAATGACTCTTGAGGCTGTATCTCTGCAATGCTTTGACAGATTGGCATCAAACTTTGCATGTGTCATTGTTCCCTTATTCTGACCACACCACATACATTTTGTAACTGTGCCATCTATTGGTCAAAAGTGATAAACCATTAACTTATATTATCAGTGACTCTATATATGATATTTCAGCCATTTTGCCTAATCTTCTTAAACTGTATAATTGTTCATTGCTGCAGTTGGTCTGACACTCTCAGACTACAAAGTATTTTTCAGCCTTTTGCCTAAAATTATCTTAAAATGTGATTATTTGCTCATTGCTGCAGTTGATCTGACACTGCCAGCCATTTTGGCATGTCATGTCTTCTTCTTTGCGCTTGGCCCCGGTATTGCTGCTTGCAGCTATATTTATTATTCATCTTCTTCTTCTTCTTCTTCTTCTTCCGCCACGAAGTCTATGGCAGCCCATAGAACCGTATGGTAAAAAGTTGTGAAATTTGGCACACTCATAAAGGACAGTCGGAAAAGTCACCATAGCAAATTTGGAGTCTCTAACTCAATCCCTCTAGCGCCACCATCAGTCCAAAATTTGACTCATGTTTATGCTAATAACTTTTGAACCATAAGGGCTAGAAACAAAATTCTTTTTTCCTCTGATTCCTTGGCTCAAGACGATTCGATTGCACCATATGACGTCATTTTCCGTCATAAAAACTTTCCCGCCATTTTTAATTTTCCGAAAAACCTACTTTTACGAACTCGTCCTAGACGGTTCATCCGATTTGCACGAAAATTGAACCAGATCATCTTCAGACCATGGTGACAAAAAATCTTGCAAATCAAGTTGATTCGTCAAATCATTTGCGATAAACGCGCAAACAAATTTTACGTAGCGGTTGCAAAAACACACTTAAGGCAATATCTCCGCAACGCTTTATCGTATTCAAACCAAACTTGGTACATGTCATCACAAGCATGACTTGAGGCAACATACAGCGTTTCGGCGCAGCGCCACCTACTGGTCCGGAGATACGAAAAATTGCTATTTTTGCTTATAACTTCTGAACTGTTTGTCCAAAAATCATAAAAGTGGTCTCGTTACATTCAGGACGGCATGCCGAGTCGTCTGATATTCAATTTTACCATATCGGCCATTTTGGCTGTCGGCCATTTTGAATTATGTGCTAAAATGCTATATTTTATGAACACATGAACGGATTGTTAAGAAACTCGGTTTGGGTCATCAACACGGTGCCTTGAATGAGCCCAAGAAGTTTCGAAACAGCGCCACCTAGTGGAGAATTTCTTTTTTCAAATGCTTATAACTTTAGGTGAGATTGACTTATTTTCATGAGAGTAACTTTTTTTGTCTCCTGAATCCTCGCCGAGTCCAACGATACCAGACTTGCCAGGTTTCGGCGTATTATTTGTGCAGCGTTGTAATTTAGCACTTTAAAAACATTAGCTGATATCTTCGAAACCGCTAGTCCGATCGAGACGAAACCAGCATCAGAAGTTCGGAAACATAGGTCGATAGCTAAATGCTAATACCAAAATGTCAAAATATTGATAGTAAGGGGGTGTAAAATCCAATCAAAGTCAGGTGTCAGTCATTTTTCATGTGTTTTATCATATAAATGTCTATAACTCCAAAACGAAATGAGATATTTTCACCAAAATTGACACAGACATGTATGGGCTCACTCCGAGGACACATAAAACAAATGATAGGATTGTGCCACTTGGTGGCGCTATAATAGAACAAAACATGAAATTCCCATTGACTACAATGCAGTTTTATGATATAAAATGCTATGCTTCACAAATGAATTGGTGTATCATTACGAAACTTGAAATTGGCCATCAGCACCATGCCTTTAAGCTGCTTAAACGGTTTCAAAACAGCACCGCCATGTGGTCCATACTTATAATGAAAAGGCCTCTTTAGGCTATATCTCTGCAATGACATATTGACACTATATTGACTCTCTGCTTTGATATATTGACACCAATCTTTGCATGTGTCATTTTTCCCTTATTCTGACCACACCACATCAATTTCGTAACTGTGCCACCTATTGGTTGAAAGTGATAAATCATTAAATCATTATTATTGACTGTATTTATCATTTTACAGCTATTTTGCCTAAAATCACCTTAATAGGTCTTTAATTGCTCATTGCTGCCGTTGATCTGACATTGCCAGCATTTTTGGCATGTCTTGTCTTCTTCTTTGCGCTTGGCCCCGGTATTGCTGCTTGCAGCTATATTTCATCTTCTTCTTCTTCTTCTTCTTCCGCCACGAAGTCTATGGCAGCCCATAGAACCGTATGGTAAAAAGTTGTGAAATTTGGCACACTCATAGAGGACAGTCTGAAATGTCACCGTAGCAAATTTGGAGTCTCAAACTCAATCCCTCTAGCGCCACCATCAGTCCAAAATTTGACTCATGTTTATGCTAATAACTTTTGAACCATAAGGGCTAGAAACAAAATTCTTTTTTCCTCTGATTCCTTGGCTCAAGACGATTCGATTGCACCATATGACGTCATTTTCCGTCATAATAATTTTCCCGCCATTTTGAATTTCGAGAAAAACCTACTTTTGCGAACTCGTCCTAGACGGTTCATCCGATTTGTACGAAAATTGAACCAGATCATCTTCAGACCATGTTGACAAAAAATCTTGCAAATCAAGTTGATTCGTCAAATCGTTTTTGATAAACGCGCACACAAATTTTACGTAGCGGTTGCAAAAACCCACTTAAGGCTATATCTCCGAAACGCTTTATCGTATTCAAACCAATCTTGGTACGTGTCATCAGAAGCATGACCTGAGGCAATATGCAGCGTTTCGGCCCAGCGCCACCTACTGGTCCGGAGATACAAAAAATGGCTATTTTTGCTTATAACTTTTGAACCGTTTGTCCAAAAATCATAAAAGTAGTCTGGTTAGATTCAGGACGGCATGCCGTGCCGTTTGATATTCAATTTTACCATATCGGCCATTTTGGCTCTCGGCCATTTTGAATTATGTGCTAAAATGCTATATTTTACAAACTCATTAGTATATTGTTACGAAACTTGGTATGTTTCTTCCGCACCATGCTTTGAAGGTACTCAAAAAGTGTTGGGGCAGTGCCACCTTGTGGTCAAAGGTTATAACAAAATTTACAAAAATGCTAATAACTTTTGATTAAATTAGCTTAGTTTAATGAAACTGGTCATAATACATTCATTGGCTCATACTTATTCAATTGCACCCTATGACGTCATTTTCGGTCATGATAATTTCCCCACCATTTTTAATTTTCCAAAAAACCTACTTTTGCGAACTCGTCCTAGACGGTTTGTCCGATTTGCACAGAAATTGAACCATATCATCTTCAGACCATGCTGACAAAAAATCTTGCAAATCAAGTTGATTTGTCTAATCGTTTTTGATAAACGCGCACACAAATTTTGCGTAGCGGTTGCAAAAACACTCATAAGGCAATATCTCCGCAATGCTTTATCGTATTCAAACCAATCTTGGTACATGTCATCACAAGCATGACCTGAGGCAACATGCTGCGTTTCGGCGCAGTGCCACCTACTGGTCCGGAGATACAAAGAATGGATATTTTTGCTTTTATAATTTTTTTAACCGTTTGTCCAAAAATCATAAAAGTTGTCTCGTTAGATTCAGGACGGCATGCCGAGTCGTCTGATATTCAATTTTACCATATCGGCCATTTTGGCTGTCGGCCATTTTGAATTATGTGCTAAAATACAAACGCATTAGTCTATCGTTATGAAATGTGGTATGTCTTCCGCACCATGCTTTGAAGGTACTCAAAAAGTTTTGGGGCAGTGCCACCTTGTGGTCAAAGGTTATAACAAAATTTACAAAAATGCTAATAACTTTTGATTAAATTAGCCTAGTTTAATGAAACTGGTCATAATACATTTATTGGCTTATGCCGAGAATATAGATACTAATTTTACCATATTTGGTCAAACATACTGTCCTCAATATTCTTATTTGATCAAAACCAACTTTTTCAAACTCATCCTAGACCGTTTGTCCAATTTCTACCAAAATCAAATCGTATCATCTTCAGACTGTGTCAACAAAAAGTTAGGGATTTTGCATCAATAGATGAAACCGTTTTTGTAAACCGTAGCGACGAAGTTGAGGCATGATGCCAAAATGACTCTTGAGGCTGTATCTCTGCAATGCTTTGACAGATTGGCATCAAACTTTGCATGTGTCATTGTTCCCTTATTCTGACCACACCACATACATTTTGTAACTGTGCCATCTATTGGTCAAAAGTGATAAACCATTAACTTATATTATCAGTGACTCTATATATGATATTTCAGCCATTTTGCCTAATCTTCTTAAACTGTATAATTGTTCATTGCTGCAGTTGGTCTGACACTCTCAGACTACAAAGTATTTTTCAGCCTTTTGCCTAAAATTATCTTAAAATGTGATTATTTGCTCATTGCTGCAGTTGATCTGACACTGCCAGCCATTTTGGCATGTCATGTCTTCTTCTTTGCGCTTGGCCCCGGTATTGCTGCTTGCAGCTATATTTATTATTCATCTTCTTCTTCTTCTTCTTCTTCTTCTTCCGCCACGAAGTCTATGGCAGCCCATAGAACCGTATGGTAAAAAGTTGTGAAATTTGGCACACTCATAAAGGACAGTCGGAAAAGTCACCATAGCAAATTTGGAGTCTCTAACTCAATCCCTCTAGCGCCACCATCAGTCCAAAATTTGACTCATGTTTATGCTAATAACTTTTGAACCATAAGGGCTAGAAACAAAATTCTTTTTTCCTCTGATTCCTTGGCTCAAGACGATTCGATTGCACCATATGACGTCATTTTCCGTCATAAAAACTTTCCCGCCATTTTTAATTTTCCGAAAAACCTACTTTTACGAACTCGTCCTAGACGGTTCATCCGATTTGCACGAAAATTGAACCAGATCATCTTCAGACCATGGTGACAAAAAATCTTGCAAATCAAGTTGATTCGTCAAATCATTTGCGATAAACGCGCAAACAAATTTTACGTAGCGGTTGCAAAAACACACTTAAGGCAATATCTCCGCAACGCTTTATCGTATTCAAACCAAACTTGGTACATGTCATCACAAGCATGACTTGAGGCAACATACAGCGTTTCGGCGCAGCGCCACCTACTGGTCCGGAGATACGAAAAATTGCTATTTTTGCTTATAACTTCTGAACTGTTTGTCCAAAAATCATAAAAGTGGTCTCGTTACATTCAGGACGGCATGCCGAGTCGTCTGATATTCAATTTTACCATATCGGCCATTTTGGCTGTCGGCCATTTTGAATTATGTGCTAAAATGCTATATTTTATGAACACATGAACGGATTGTTAAGAAACTCGGTTTGGGTCATCAACACGGTGCCTTGAATGAGCCCAAGAAGTTTCGAAACAGCGCCACCTAGTGGAGAATTTTTTTTTTCAAATGCTTATAACTTTAGGTGAGATTGACTTATTTTCATGAGAGTAACTTTTTTTGTCTCCTGAATCCTCGCCGAGTCCAACGATACCAGACTTGCCAGGTTTCGGCGTATTATTTGTGCAGCGTTGTAATTTAGCACTTTAAAAACATTAGCTGATATCTTCGAAACCGCTAGTCCGATCGAGACGAAACCAGCATCAGAAGTTCGGAAACATAGGTCGATAGCTAAATGCTAATACCAAAATGTCAAAATATTGATAGTAAGGGGGTGTAAAATCCAATCAAAGTCAGGTGTCAGTCATTTTTCATGTGTTTTATCATATAAATGTCTATAACTCCAAAACGAAATGAGATATTTTCACCAAAATTGACACAGACATGTATGGGCTCACTCCGAGGACACATAAAACAAATGATAGGATTGTGCCACTTGGTGGCGCTATAATAGAACAAAACATGAAATTCCCATTGACTACAATGCAGTTTTATGATATAAAATGCTATGCTTCACAAATGAATTGGTGTATCATTACGAAACTTGAAATTGGCCATCAGCACCATGCCTTTAAGCTGCTTAAACGGTTTCAAAACAGCACCGCCATGTGGTCCATACTTATAATGAAAAGGCCTCTTTAGGCTATATCTCTGCAATGACATATTGACACTATATTGACTCTCTGCTTTGATATATTGACACCAATCTTTGCATGTGTCATTTTTCCCTTATTCTGACCACACCACATCAATTTCGTAACTGTGCCACCTATTGGTTGAAAGTGATAAATCATTAAATCATTATTATTGACTGTATTTATCATTTTACAGCTATTTTGCCTAAAATCACCTTAATAGGTCTTTAATTGCTCATTGCTGCCGTTGATCTGACATTGCCAGCATTTTTGGCATGTCTTGTCTTCTTCTTTGCGCTTGGCCCCGGTATTGCTGCTTGCAGCTATATTTCATCTTCTTCTTCTTCTTCTTCTTCCGCCACGAAGTCTATGGCAGCCCATAGAACCGTATGGTAAAAAGTTGTGAAATTTGGCACACTCATAGAGGACAGTCTGAAATGTCACCGTAGCAAATTTGGAGTCTCAAACTCAATCCCTCTAGCGCCACCATCAGTCCAAAATTTGACTCATGTTTATGCTAATAACTTTTGAACCATAAGGGCTAGAAACAAAATTCTTTTTTCCTCTGATTCCTTGGCTCAAGACGATTCGATTGCACCATATGACGTCATTTTCCGTCATAATAATTTTCCCGCCATTTTGAATTTCGAGAAAAACCTACTTTTGCGAACTCGTCCTAGACGGTTCATCCGATTTGTACGAAAATTGAACCAGATCATCTTCAGACCATGTTGACAAAAAATCTTGCAAATCAAGTTGATTCGTGAAATCGTTTTCGATAAACGCGCACACAAATTTTACGTAACGGTTACAAAAACACACTTAAGGCAATATCTCCGCAACGCTTTATCGTATTCAAACCAAACTTGGTACATGTTATCACAAGCATGACTTGAGGCAACATACAGCGTTTCGGCGCAGCGCCACCTACTGGTCCGGAGATACAAAAAATTGCTATTTTTGCTTATAACTTCTGAACTGTTTGTCCAAAAATCATAAAAGTGGTCTCGTTACATTCAGGACGGCATGCCGAGTCGTCTGATATTCAATTTTACCATATCGGCCATTTTGGCTGTCGGCCATTTTGAATTATGTGCTAAAATGCTGTATTTTATGAACACATAAACGGATTGTTACGAAACTCGGTTTGGGTCATCAACACGGTGCCTTGAATGAGCCCAAGAAGTTTCGAAACAGCGCCACCTAGTGGAGAATTTTTTTCCCAAATGCTTATAACTTTAGGTGAGATTGACTTATTTTCATGAGAGTAACTTTTTTTGTCTCCTGAATCCTCGCCGAGTCCAACGATACCAGACTTGCCAGGTTTCGGCGTATTATTTGTGCAGCGTTGTAATTTAGCACTTTAAAAACATTAGCTGATATCTTCGAAACCGCTAGTCCGATCGAGACGAAACCAGCATCAGAAGTTCGAAAACATAGGTCGATAGCTAAATGTTAATACCAAAATGTCAAAATATTGATAGTAAGGGGGTGTAAAATCCAATCAAAGTCAGGTGTCAGTCATTTTTCATGTGTTTTATCATATAAATGTCTATAACTCCAAAACGAAATGAGATATTTTCACCAAAATTGACACAGACATGTATGGGCTCACTCCGAGGACACATAAAACAAATGATAGGATTGTGCCACTTGGTGGCGCTATAATAGAACAAAACATGAAATTCCCATTGACTACAATGCAGTTTTATGATATAAAATGCTATGCTTCACAAATGAATTGGTGTATCATTACGAAACTTGAAATTGGCCATCAGCACCATGCCTTTAAGCTGCTTAAACGGTTTCAAAACAGCACCGCCATGTGGTCCATACTTATAATGAAAAGGCCTCTTTAGGCTATATCTCTGCAATGACATATTGACACTATATTGACTCTCTGCTTTGATATATTGACACCAATCTTTGCATGTGTCATTTTTCCCTTATTCTGACCACACCACATCAATTTCGTAACTGTGCCACCTATTGGTTGAAAGTGATAAATCATTAAATCATTATTATTGACTGTATTTATCATTTTACAGCTATTTTGCCTAAAATCACCTTAATAGGTCTTTAATTGCTCATTGCTGCCGTTGATCTGACATTGCCAGCATTTTTGGCATGTCTTGTCTTCTTCTTTGCGCTTGGCCCCGGTATTGCTGCTTGCAGCTATATTTCATCTTCTTCTTCTTCTTCTTCTTCCGCCACGAAGTCTATGGCAGCCCATAGAACCGTATGGTAAAAAGTTGTGAAATTTGGCACACTCATAGAGGACAGTCTGAAAAGTCACCATAGCAAATTTGGAGTCTCTAACTCAATCCCTCTAGCGCCACCATCAGTCCAAAATTTGACTCATGTTTATGTTAATAACTTTTGAACCATAAGGGCTAGAAACAAAATTCCGTTTTCCTCTGATTCCTTGGCTCAAGACGATTCGATTGCACTCTATGACGTCATTTTCCGTCATAAAAATTTTCCCGCCATTTTTAATTTTCCGAAAAACCTACTTTTACGAACTCGTCCTAGACGGTTCATCCGATTTGCACGAAAATTGAACCAGATCATCTTCAGACCATGCTGACAAAAAATCTTGCAAATCAAGTTGATTCGTCAAATCATTTGCGATAAACGCGCAAACAAATTTTACGTAGCGGTTGCAAAAACACACTTAAGGCAATATCTCCACAATGCTTTATCGTATTCAAACCAAACTTTGTACATGTCATCACAAGCATGATTTGAGGCAACGTGCAGCGTTTCGGCGCAGCGCCACCTACTGGTCCGGAGATACAAAAAATTGCTATTTTTGCTTATAACTTCTGAACTGTTTGTCCAAAAATCATAAAATTGGTCTCGTTAGATTCAGGACGTCATGTCGAGTCGTCTGATATCCAATTTTACCATATCGGCCATTTTGGCTGTCGGCCATTTTGAATTATGTGCTAAAATGCTGTATTTTATGATCGCATGAACGGATTGTTACAAAACTCAGTATGGGTCATCAGCACGATGTCCTGAAGTAGACTGAGAAGTTTCGAAACAGCGCCACCTAGTGGATAATTTTTTTTTTCAAATGCTTATAACTCTGGGTGAAATTGACTTATTTTCATGGGAGTCACTTTTTTTGTCTCCTGAATTCTCACCGAGTCCAACAATACCAGACTTGCTAGGTTTCGGCATACGGTTTGTGCAGCGTTGTAATTTAGCGCTTTAAAAACATTAGCTGATATCTTCGAAACCGCTAGTCCGATCGAGACGAAACCAGCGTCAGAAGTTCGAAAACATAGGTCGATAGCTACATGCTAATGCCCAAATGTCAAAATATTGATAGTAAGGGGGTGTAAAATCCAATCAAAATCAGGTGTCAGTCATTTTTCATGTGTTTTATCATATAAATGTCTATAACTCCAAAACGAAATGAGATATTTTCACCACAATTGACACAGACATGTATGGGCTCACTCCGAGGACACATAAAAGAAATGGTAGGATTGTGCCACTTGGTGGCGCTATAATAGAACAAAACATGAAATTCCCATTGACTACAATGCAGTATTATGATATAAAATGCTATACTTTACAAATGAATTGTTGTATCATTACGAAACTTGGTATGTACCATCAGCACCATGCCTTTAAGGTCCTTAAAAGGTTTCAAAACAGTACCGCCATGTGGTCCATACTTATAATGAAAAGGCCTCTTGAGGCTATATCTCTGCAATGACATATTGACACTATATTGACACCCTGCTTTGATTTATTGACACCAATCTTTGCATGTGTCATTGTTCCCTTATTCTGACCGCACCATATCAATTTTGTAACTATGCCACCTATTGGTTGAAGGTGATAAATCATTAAATAATTATTATTGACTGTATTTATCATTTTACAGCTATTTTGCCTAAAATCACCTTAATAGGTCTTTAATTGCTCATTGCTGCAGTTGATCTGACATTGCCAGCCATTTTGGCATGTCTTGTCTTCTTCTTTGCGCTTGGCCCCGATAATGGCTGCTTGCAGCTATATTTAGGGGCCAAGCACCGAAGGTGCGAAGGCACCTATTGAAACCGTTCCCGTTCTTATTATTATTATTAGGGGCCAAGCACCGAAGGTGCGAAGGCACCTATTGAAACCGTTCCCGTTCTTATTATTATTATTAGGGGCCAAGCACCGAAGGTGCGAAGGCACCTATTGAAACCGTTCCCGTTCTTATTATTAGGGGCCAAGCACCAAAGGTGCGAAGGCACCTATTGAAACCGTTCCCGTCTTTTTTTCTTCCGCCATGGGAGTCTATGGCAGCCCATAGAACCGTATGGTAAAAAGTTGTGAAATTTGGCACACTAATAGAGGATGGTCTGGTATGTCACCATGGCAATTTTGGTGTCTCTATCTCAATCCCTCTAGCGCCACCACCTGTCCAAATGTGTACTCATGTTTATGCTAATAACTTTTGAACCGTAAGGGCTAGAAACGAAATTCTTTTTTCCTCTAATTTCTGAGCTCGTGCCAATTCGATTGCACCCTATGACGTCATTTTCCGTCTTGGATATTTCCCCACCATTTTCAATTAACCAAAAAACCTAGTTTTGCAAACTCGTCCTAGACGGTTCATCCGATTTGCACGAAAATTGAACCAGATCATCTTCAGACAATATTGACAAAAAATCTTGCAAATCAAGTTGATTCGTCTAATCGTTTTCGATAAACGCGCGAACAAATTTTACATAACGTTTGCAAAAACACACTTGAGGCAATATCTCCGCAACGCTTTATCGTGTTCAAACCAAACTTGGTACATGTCATCATAAGCATGACTTGAGGCTACATGCAGCGTTTCGGCGCTGTGCCACCTACTGGTCTGGAGATATGAAAAATTGCTATTTTAGCTTTTCTTTGCTGAACCGTTTGTCCAAATATAATAAAAGGGGCCTCGTTAGATTCGGGACGTCATGCCGAGTCGAAGGATATCCAATTTTACCATATCGGCCATTTTGGCTGTCGGCCATCTTGAATCATGTGCTAAAATGCTGTATTTTATCAACGCATGAACGGATTGTTGCAAAACTCGGTATGGGTAATCACCACGATACCACAAAGTAGCCTGACAAGTTTCGAAACAGCGCCGCCTAGTGGAGATTTTTTTTAAAAAAGGCTCAGAACTTTGGGTGTGGTTGACTTATTTTCACGAGACTCATCTCATTAGACTCCTGAATCGTTGCCGAGTCCAACGATACCACACTTGCCAGGTTTCGCCGTATGGTTTGTGCACCGTTGTAATTTAGCGCTTAAAACTTATTTGCCGATATCTTCGAAACCGCTAGTCCGATCGAGACGAAACCAGCGTCAGAAGTTCGGAAACATAGGTCATTAGGCACGATCGCGAGCCCAAATGTCAAAATATTGATAGTAAGGGGTAGTAAAATCCAATCAAAGTCAGGTGTCAGGCTGAAACCCTATTGTAACTGTTCATTTTCCCATGATGCATCATTCTCCAGCTAAAACTGATCGGGCAGACCAAACCGTAAGTCGTAGAGACTTGAAACTTGCAGGGATGGTAGTACTCACAACGACTACTGACGTCACCGAAGCACGCCCCGATCGGCCTGACGGGGGCGCTACAGCGATCAAAAGTACAAAACGGCGATCAAAAGTATGAAACGGCTCATAACTCCTCAACCGTAAGGCGTAGCCTCGAGTGCCTTATATCACTGGAATCCTTGGCTCAAGGCGGACAAAATGAATGCCTCGGATTTGCTCGTCAGAGTGGAAAAATTTTTGGCTATTTGGGATTTTTTGCAAAACTTACTTTTGCGAACTAGTCCTAGTTTATTGGCCCGACCGGAACCAAACCAGCGCAGCGAGATTCTCTGGAGTCTGATTGTCAAAGGTTATAAAAAAAAAGTGGAAATTTGGGTTCACGGCCCCTAAGGGCTACCAAAACGTTGGAAAGGGGAGGAGCCACTTTTACTAAATTGGCTATAACTCGTGAACGGAAAGAGGTATTTTCACCAAACTCAGCACGCATATGTAAGAGCTCGTTCTGTGGCCGCATGAAAAAGGACGTGGCTATTGGCCACTTGGTGGCGCTATAACGGTTAAAAAGGGGTCACAATGATGTATTTCTATGGAAAATCCCATTAAATGGCTGAAAGCGGCCCTCTTCCTGCCTGATTTGCATACAGCTTCACGAAATCACGCGTGCGCATGCGTCACGTGACCCTAAAGAGGCTTGCAGACTTTTATGGCCGCCGTGGCGCTTTAACTGTTATAAAGGTGAAAAAATGCTCTATATTATCCTATGCGAAATGACATTTAAATGACTAAAAATTGCCTGCTCTGCGCAGAACTTCACCAAATCGGCTGAGCATGTGCGTCGCATTATTGTAAAGACGCGTGCAAACTTTGACGGAGATCGGGCCATCAGTAGAGGCATACCAGTTCAAAAGGTAAAAAAAAAAAACACCACTTTTCCATGATAAATGAGCTGAAAATGCAAAAATTGACCTTTGACCTCTCCGATGCACATGTCACCAGGCTTGATAAAGTTTTTGCAACCAGCAGCTCAAAAATCAAGTGCTCAGACCCTATAGTCTTTTTTTATAGGCCTTTTTAGACCCTTTTTATGCCCTTTTTATTAGGGGCCAAGCACCAAAGGTGCGAAGGCACCTATTGAAACCGTTCCCGTCTTTTTTTCTTCCGCCATGGGAGTCTATGGCAGCCCATAGAACCGTATGGTAAAAAGTTGTGAAATTTGGCACACTAATAGAGGATGGTCTGGTATGTCACCATGGCAATTTTGGTGTCTCTATCTCAATCCCTCTAGCGCCACCACCTGTCCAAATGTGTACTCATGTTTATGCTAATAACTTTTGAACCGTAAGGGCTAGAAACGAAATTCTTTTTTCCTCTAATTTCTGAGCTCGTGCCAATTCGATTGCACCCTATGACGTCATTTTCCGTCTTGGATATTTCCCCACCATTTTCAATTAACCAAAAAACCTAGTTTTGCAAACTCGTCCTAGACGGTTCATCCGATTTGCACGAAAATTGAACCAGATCATCTTCAGACAATATTGACAAAAAATCTTGCAAATCAAGTTGATTCGTCTAATCGTTTTCGATAAACGCGCGAACAAATTTTACATAACGTTTGCAAAAACACACTTGAGGCAATATCTCCGCAACGCTTTATCGTGTTCAAACCAAACTTGGTACATGTCATCATAAGCATGACTTGAGGCTACATGCAGCGTTTCGGCGCTGTGCCACCTACTGGTCTGGAGATATGAAAAATTGCTATTTTAGCTTTTCTTTGCTGAACCGTTTGTCCAAATATCATAAAAGGGGCCTCGTTAGATTCGGGACATCATGCCGAGTCGAAGGATATCCAATTTTACCATATCGGCCATTTTGGCTGTCGGCCATCTTGAATCATGTGCTAAAATGCTGTATTTTATCAACGCATGAACGGATTGTTGCAAAACTCGGTATGGGTAATCACCACGATACCACAAAGTAGCCTGACAAGTTTCGAAACAGCGCCGCCTAGTGGATATTTTTTTTAAAAAAGGCTCAGAACTTTGGGTGTGGTTGACTTATTTTCACGAGACTCATCTCATTAGACTTCTGAATCGTTGCAGAGTCCAACGATACCACACTTGCCAGGTTTCGCCGTATGGTTTGTGCACCGTTGTAATTTAGCGCTTAAAACTTTTTTGCCGATATCTTCGAAACCGCTAGTCCGATCGAGACGAAACCAGCGTCAGAAGTTCGGAAACATAGGTCATTAGGCACAATCGCGAGCCCAAATGTCAAAATATTGATAGTAAGGGGTAGTAAAATCCAATCAAAGTCAGGTGTCAGGCTGAAACCCTATTGTAACTGTTCATTTTCCCATGATGCATCATTCTCCAGCTAAAACTGATCGGGCAGACCAAACCGTAAGTCGTAGAGACTTGAAACTTGCAGGGATGGTAGTACTCACAACGACTACTGACGTCACTGAAGCACGCCCCGATCGGCCTGACGGGGGCGCTACAGCGATCAAAAGTACAAAACGGCGATCAAAAGTACGAAACGGCTCATAACTCCTCAACCGTAAGGCGTAGCCTCGAGTGCCTTATATCGCTGGAATCCTTGGCTCAAGGCGGACAAAATGAATGCCTCGGATTTGCTCGTCAGAGTGGAAAAAATTTTGGCTATTTGGGATTTTTTGCAAAACTTACTTTTGCAAATTACTCCTAGGTTCTTTGCCTGATCAGATCCAAATCACTGCAGAAATGTTCTCTGGAGAGTGATTATCAATAATTATAAAAACCCCACATTTTGATTCATGGTCGCTAAGGGGAGCCAAAATGTTTGATGTAATCGGGACCTCTTTTACTAAAATGGCTATAACTTGTGAACGGAATGAGATATTTTCACCAAATTCAGGTCACATGTATGTGAGCTCAGTCTGAGATCACATAAAAAAAAAAATCGCAACTATTAACCACTTGTTGGCGCTATAACAGGGGAAAAACACGTGAAAATGGCAATATAGGCACCCAAACATTAGTCAGATGACAATGGGCATTCATTGTCTTCATCCAGGTTGCCATGATAGTCTATGAGGACACTGGCATATCTCAAAAAACTCTGTATACGTCATTGGCACAATGCCCTGAATGAGCATTCACCTCCTTAGACTCCTGAATCATTGCTGAACTCCAGTGATACCAAACATGCCAGGTTTCACCTTATGGTATGTGAAAAGGTGTATTTTAGCACCTAAAAAACCTTTGCGAATGTCTTCAAGACACATAACATAGGTCAATAGCTAAACAATAATGACCAAAAGCCAACATTTTGGAAGGAAGTGGCAAAAAAAAAAATCCAATCAATGCAGCCAATTCTCTCTAAATATAAGTGGCTATAACTTTAAAATAAAATGAGATATTTACAACAAATTTTACACATATATTTTTGGGCACACTTTGAGGACACCTAAAAAAAAGCAGATATGTGTTATAACTGTCAAAAAAAACATATTTTTCCTTAGTTAAATTGCCTGTTTTGCCGTGAATGCTCTTTCCCATCTATGATCTAAGTTTATTTGTTTACTTGGATCCCCATTAGCCAGTACCTAGGCAGTGACTACTCTTCATGAGGTCCCAAAAAGTAAAAAGTACAAAACTACATTAAAGCTGCAAGAGCAATGAAAGGGATCTCGCACCTGTGCCAGGTGACCTTGGGGCTTTAGGAACACAGAGCACGGTGGCCAATATGCATTTAAGTATATAAAAATAGGACTACATCAATCATTTGTATTTGCCACACTTCCTGCTACCGGGCTGTATTCAGATCAGATGGTGGACCTGCACCTGGACATGACCAATGCATCCCTGATATGTCTAAAGAGAGCCTGTCAACTAAACTCTGCCCTGTAAATGCTGCATCTAAATGACACCCTCATTAAACCCGTCTCCAGCACGACGACTCCAATCTATCGAATAATCTTACGAATATCTATTTATCTAATATGACTTCTGAACTGTAATGTTGCCAGAATTATAATCATACACTGTTTGTTCGTCGGCCAGAGGACAACTGGCACCCAAACTGGTTTCTCCCAAGGTTTCTTTTTCTCCATTCTGGCCTTGAAAGGAATTTTGGTTCCTTGCCACCGTTGCCTTTGGCTTGCTCAGTTGGGGACACCTAAATTTCAAATATATTACCGTTCTGCCCGCATTGACACTATATGAAAATTGAAATTAGCTGGATAGTTAGATAGTTAGATAGTTAACACTGTGAAGCTACTTTGAAACAATTGGACTTGTTGAAAGCGCTATTTAAATAAAGGTGACTTGACTTGACCAGCTGGTGGCACTATGACTAACTAAAATTTTGCAGAAACATCAGACTTTGTCAGGATGCCACAGACAAAACTCAAACTCAAAACTCAGTTCAACGAAACTCAAGATCTTTGAAATTTTACATCACTAAGGCTTAAGATTACACTGACCAAATATGATTCTGGTTCAATCTTAATGAGGAGTTAATCACAGTTTACTGTTGCCCACAGGTGGCACTATAACTGACTAAATATTGGCATGTAGACCACCATCGGTGCTCGGGCCCTAATTAAATCAACAACAATAAAATTAAACATACAAATCCCATTAACAAATTCAATTAAATATTCCTTCCTTGTAAAACTCATTTTATAATATCTGATAGTAAATCATTCCATATTTTCATTCCTCCAGATATTATAGTCCATTGTTGTGCAGTGGTTTTCAAAACAAAATACATGACTGTCTGTGCACAGTTTAAAACAGGAGGAAGATCATTGATAAAATAATGATGATGATAATAATAGTCCTAAACAACTTCCTTGAGGAACACCACATTGCTCTTTAAAATCTGAATAACTTCCATAATAACATAAACAGTGACTATGTTTACATGGACAGCAGTAATCTAATTATTGCCCTTAATCTGAATAAGACAATAATCTGATTAAGGTGTTTACATGAGTTGATTTTATAATATTCCGTTCATGTTCCCGTTTTACATATAGAACATAGCTCGATTAATGGCACGTCATTACGTCTCCATGCCACCCGACGGCCAATCATAGTGCGACTTTCATGGGTCTGTTAAAATCATTAGGCTCAGGCAAACCGCTGTAACTTTAGGCTACCTGCGGGTGTCGCTGTCGGACAGTGTTCCTTTATAAAAATGAGTGATTTTTATACTTTTTAATGTAATATATATATATATATATATATATATATATATATATATATATATATATATATATATATATATATATATATATATATGCTACGTTGTTTTATTTTTGTAATATTATATGTTGTGTCTTTCAGGTTTTTTTGAAGAGACACTGCCCATCTTGCCTCTTTCTTGACAGCCTACATTTCGATTAATAGCTTTGATTAATGATGAAAATTGAGGTTTCAAAATCGTGATTGTTTGGATTGTTTTTTTCTGCCGTCGAGCCACAGGCATTCACTGAATGGCCATATGGCTCGCGAGCCTAGAGGTTCTCGACCACTGTTGTAAGCAGACAATTATGAATCTGAGATTACAGATACAAACTTATTGTATTTTACTTTTACAATGTACTTTTACATATTACAACACAAAGAAAAAAATATAGAGGAGGCAGTGTCAGAATGAGCAGTCAAGCAAGACACGCACCAACCATAGCAACACGTCATGGCAACGACATTTCAAACTGACAGATACGTAAAAGATAAACGAGATATTTGAGTGCCTTGTTACTGTTTTGTACGCGCTGTTATATTAATTATAATTCAAATTCTGTTTTATTTGTCACAATATTATTGATGATTGTTGAGAGGGGCACTTTTGATACATTTTTAAAAAGGACAGGGGCTCGCGCTCCAAAGCCCTCCTCCGCTCTGCACTTGCCTGGTGTGTGTGTGTGTGTGTGTGTGTGTCCTGTCACAAAATGCGGCGAAAACTCCTACACGACGACGTTAATAGTTAGATTAAGGTGTATACATGTCTACAATGCACTTCGATAATGCGACTAAAATAGGCATACTCCACATGTCTTAATTCGATTTTTGTTTAAAGGTCCCATGGCATGAAATTTTCATTTTATGAGGTATTTCAACATTATTATGAGTTCCCCTAGCCTGAATATTGTCCCCAAGTGTATAGAAATGTTGATCGGTGTAAACCCGAGTTCTGGCTGTCTTTCTCTGCCTTTGAGAAAATGACAGGCCAGACGAGCCAATCCTGAAGTCTCCTGGTTTTACGTCCAAGCAGGAACGGGAACCTCCCTTTCCTCCGCCCAGAGAATCTGGCACGCCCTTGCAAGCGCTCGAGAGATCATTACTTGTGAACGAGTGAACGCTGGCAGTTTCTCAGTGTTTGGATGTACAAATGAAAACAGAAGTCTTTCTTCAGTTCCTTCTGATCTGTGATCATTGATTTCTTATGTGTAGCTAATTATTTATTATTCGTGCACACACTGCGGCTTCTCTCCCGACAGAAAAGTGTTTTCTATCTTGTGAGTCAGTGTTTTTGTACGTCCTCGTCGCGTCTATCTGTTCTTACATGTGCATACAGTCTTTTCTGCTCAACACCAGCAGAGTCACATCTGTAGAGATAAACCTCACACATGCCGAAGCTCGGCCTTCAACATCCCCGACCCCCAGTACTGCATCTGGCCCACAGCGGAGGCACCAAACGCGGCGTGAGATTAAGCAGAAGGAGGGTAAGCGTGAGCATATCTGGGCTAGGCTAGCCAGCTTTCCCCACAATAAACTGGATTACATTCGATTACTGCTGCTGTGTCTTTGTTTGCGCTGTGTAACGTTACTCAATGCGCGTCACTGACGCTTTTCATATGATTGGAACATATCTAGAAATAATGCTATACTCAACACTTACTAACTCGTTCATCTCGCTGTAATGGTACATTGCATGTGTTACAAAGTTGGTAGAATAATGATGAAGACGGACTCGGCGTGACTGGGACTCGTGTTTATTCAGAACTCTCAGATACAAACTGTTGTGGAAATAATTCTATTACAATAAACTCGCGCTGACAGACAGCGCTCTCATAACTCAGTAGTTACTATAAATAACTTTGTTAGCAATCGCTCCGTCTCCGTGATGTCCGGTTCGCGAACGAATCATTCTTTTGAATCGGTTCTTTTTAGTGAACCGAACCAGTTCACTAAATCGGACTGAATCGTTCTAAACGGTTCGCGTCTCGAGTCAGCGCTGATCCACATGAGTGACAGTCCCTCCGACTAGAAATAAACGAATAACCTGAAGTATATGCTAGTAACTACAACAGTTCACCCTGAACTGAGACATGCTGAGAGAACTGATGAGAAGTGAACACAGGTCCATCCGTCTCTGGCAGACTCGTGCCTGCTCGTGCCTCGTTAAACCACGCCCCCTCCGCTCATTTAAAATGCAAAGATGTCAGCCAATCACAACAGTGGGTGTTTTTACTGAAGTCTCACAGCAGACACGCCTCTTGAAGCAGGGCATTCAGCCACAGGGCAAACAGCAGTATAGAAAAAATGCCTTTTATTTCTAAATTATGACATTTTATGATGTAAAAATCATACTAACAATATAAGTACACCTCAGGAAACACTATAAAATGACAGAAAAATGCCATGCCATGGGACCTTTAATTCAAGTATGGCTTTAACCAGATTAAGGTAATTAGAAATCACTGTTTACATGGTAGATTCTTAATCAGAGTATGGTCTTAATCAGATTAATATCGGAGTATTGTTGTCCATGTAAACGTAGTCATTGTCACATATTAAACAATCAATTTATCCAGCAATAATTTATGATCCATTACATAAAATGCTGAGCTAAAATCTAACGATACAGCTTCTACTAAGTTATTGTCATCAATTTGTGCTCATACTACTCCCTAATATTGATCTGTGATTCATATTTAGACATTATAAAATCACTATTATAACATTTACAATCACATTTTGTAAAATGCATCACTTCCTTTCTATTGAAGTATTGGTATTGACAATTGTGCCACATGATGAGTAATGTGAAACCTGAAAAAAACTTGCAGTAAATATTTTGTTCCCACCATATATTTCACATATCTGTATCTACAACAAAATGTGTGTTTGTGTGTGTGAGCATGTTTAGTTTGTATAAAATATTATTGTTTAAGCCTATTGTTTAAGTATTATTGTTTAAGTATTCATTTTCCGCCATATTTTGTGGTCTCAGTAATACATTTTAGGTTGACATAGGGTTGACAAAACTCAGTATGGGTCATCACCACGATGCCCTGAGGTAGCCTGAGAGGTTTAGAAACAGCACCACCTAGTGGAGATTGCCCCTCCCAAATGCTTATAACTTTGGTTGTGGTTGCCTTGTTTTCATAGGAGTAACTTTTTTTTGTCTCCTGAATCCTTGCCAAGTCCAACGATACCAGACTTGCCAGATTTCGCAGCATGGTAACTTAGCGCTAAAAAAACATTAGCGGATATCTTCGAATGCTAGTCTGACCAAGACGAAACCAGCATCAGAAGTTCTGAAACATAGGTCGATAGCCAAGTGTTAATACCCAAATGTCAAAATATTGACATTAAGGGGAAGTAAAATCCAATCAAAGTCAGGTGTCAGTAATTTTTTATGTGTTTTTTCATATAAATGTCTATAACAACCAGCAGCCATATCACCCTGTAGCCAGAGACTGGTTTCCCACTGAAGCTAAGCAGGGCTGAGCCTGGTTAGTACCTGGATGGGAGACCAAATTGGGAAAACTAGGTAGCTGCTGGTAGAGGTGTTAGTGAGGCCAACAGGGGGTGCTCACCCTGTGGTCTGTGTGGGTCCTAACGCCCCAGTATAGTGATGGGGACACTATACTGTAACAAGCACCGTCCTTCGGATGAGACGTTAAACCGAGGTCCTGACTCTCTGTGGTCATTAAAAATCCCAGGATGTCCTTCGATAAAGAGTAGGGGTGTAACCCCGGCATCCTGGCCAAAAACAAATGTTCCCATTGGCCCCTGTCCATCATGGCCTCCTAATCATCCCCATATATATATACAATTGGTATCATCCCTCAGTCTCCTCTCCACCAATCAGCTGGTGTGTGGTGGGCGTACTGGCGCAATATGGCTGCCGTTGCATCATCCAGGTGGATGCTGCACATTGGTGGTGGTTGAGGAGATTCCCCCCTTCTATGTAAAAGCGCTTTGAGTGAGTGCCTAGAAAAGCGCTATATAAATGTAATTAATTATTATTATTATTATTATTATAACTCAGAAACAAAATGAGATATTTTCACCAAAATCGACACACATATGTATGGGCTCACTCCGAGGACACATAAAAAATGGTGGTATCATATCTCTTGGTGGCACAATAATAGAAAAAACATGAAATACAGGATTATGAAAAAAATTAATTCTAGGCCTTTGTTTAAATAACGCTTTGGAGTATAATTACGAAACTCGTTATGTGTTCGAGTTCTGCACCATGCCCTGAAGATACTCAAAAGGTTTCAGGGCAGCGCCACCTTGTGGTCAAAATATATAACAAGATATACAAAAAGGCTAATAACTTTTGAATAAATTTGTCTATAATAATGAAACTGGTCATAATACATTCCTTGGCTACTACTGAGAACATAAATATAAATTTTGCCATACTTGGTCAAACTTCCTGTCCTCCATCTTGCTATTTGTTAAAAAACTACTTCTTCAAACTCTCCTAGGCCGTTTGTCCGATTTTCACCAAAATTTAATCGTATCATCTTCAGGCTGTGCCAAGAAAATATTATGGATTTTGCATTAATAGGCAAAACCGTTTTTGTATATCGCTGCAACGAATTTGAGGCATGATGCCAAAATGACTCTTGACATTGTATCTCTGCAATGCTTTGACATATTGGCATCAAACTTTGCATGTGTCATTGTTCCCTTATTCTGACCACACCACATCAATTTCGTAACTGTGCCACCTATTGGTCAAAAGTGATAAACCATTAAATTATATTATTAGTGACTCTATATATGATATTTCAGCCATTTTGCCTAATCTTCTTAAACTGTATAATTGTTCATTGTTGCAGTTGGTTTGACACACTCAAACTACAATGCATTTTTCAGCCTATTGCCTAAAATCATCTTAAAACGTCATTAATTGCTTATTGCTGCATGTGATCTGACACTGCCAGCCAATTTGGCATGTCTTGTCTTCTTCTTTGCGCTTGGCCCCGGTATTGCTGCTTGCAGCTATATTTATTAGGGGCCAAGCACCGAAGGTGCGAAGGCACCTATTGAAACCGTTCCCGTTCTTATTATTAGGGGCCAAGCACCGAAGGTGCGAAGGCACCTATTGAAACCGTTCCCGTTCTTATTATTATTATTCATCTTCTTCTTCTTCTTCTTCCGCCACGAAGTCTATGGCAGCCCATAGAACCGTATGGTAAAAAGTTGTGAAATTTGGCACACTCATAGAGGACAGTCTGAAAAATCACCATAGCAAATTTGGAGTCTCTAACTCAATCCCTCTAGCGCCACCATCAGTCCAAAATTTGACTCATGTTTATGCTAATAACTTTTGAACCATAAGGGCTAGAAACAAAATTCTTTTTTCCTCTGATTCCTTGGCTCAAGACGATTCGAATGCACCATATGACGTCATTTTCCGTCATACAAAATTTCCCGCCATTTTTAATTTTCCGAAAAACCTACTTTTACGAACTCGTCCTAGACGGTTCATCCGATTTGCACGAAAATTGAACCAGATCATCTTCAGACCATGCTGACAAAAAATCTTGCAAATCAAGTTGATTCATCAAATCATTTGCGATAAACGCGCAAACAAATTTTACGTAGCGGTTGCAAAAACACACTTAAGGCAATATCTCCGCAACGCTTTATCGTATTCAAACCAAACTCGGTACATGTCATCACAAGCATGACTTGAGGCAACATACAGCGTTTCGGCGCAGCGCCACCTACTGGTCCGGAAATACGAAAAATTGCTATTTTTGCTTATAACTTCTGAACTGTTTGTCCAAAAATCATAAAAGTGGTCTCGTTACATTAAGGACGGCATGCCGAGTCGTCTGATATTCAGTTTTACCATATCGGCCATTTTGGCTGTCGGCCATTTTGAATTATGTGCTAAAATGCTGTATTTTATGAACACATGAACGGATTGTTGCGAAACTCGGTTTGGGTCATCAACACGGTGCCCTGAATGAGCCCAAGAAGTTTCGAAACAGCGCCACCTAGTGGAGAATTTTTTTTTTCAAATGCTTATAACTTTAGGTGATATTGACTTATTTTCATGAGAGTAACTTTTTTTGTCTCCTGAATCCTCGCCGAGTCCAACGATACCAGACTTGCCAGGTTTCGGCGTATTATTTGTGCAGCGTAGTAATTTAGCACTTTAAAAACATTAGCTGATATCTTCGAAACCGCTAGTCCGATCGAGACGAAACCAGCATCAGAAGTTCGGAAACATAGGTCGATAGCGAAACGAAAATGCCCAAATGTCAAAATATTGATAGTAAGGGGGTGTAAAATCCAATCAAAGTCAGGTGTCAGTCATTTTTCATGTGTTTTTTCATAGAAATGTATATAACTCCAAAACTAAACAAGATATTTTCACCAAAATTGACACAGACATGTATGGGCTCACTCCGAGGACACATAAAAAAAATGATAGGATTGTGCCACTTGGTGGCGCTATAATAGAACAAAACATGAAATTCCCATTGACTACAATGCAGTTTTATGATATAAAATGCTATGCTTCACAAATGAATTGGTGTATCATTACGAAACTTGAAATTGGCCATCAGCACCATGCCTTTAAGCTGCTTAAACGGTTTCAAAACAGCACCGCCATGTGGTCCATACTTATAATGAAAAGGCCTCTTGAGGCTATATCTCTGCAATTACATATTGACACTATATTGACACTCTGCTTTGATATATTGACACCAATCTTTGCATGTGTCATTGTTCCCTTATTCTGACCACACCACATCAATTTCGTAACTGTGCCACCTATTGGTTGAAAGTGATAAATCATTAAATCATTATTATTGACTGTATTTATCATTTTACAGCTATTTTGCCTAAAATCACCTTAATAGGTCTTTAATTGCTCATTGCTGACGTTGATCTGACATTGCCAGCATTTTTGGCATGTCTTGTCTTCTTCTTTGCGCTTGGCCCCGGTATTGCTGCTTGCAGCTATATTTCATCTTCATCTTCTTCCGCCACGAAGTCTATGGCAGCCCATAGAACCGTATGGTAAAAAGTTGTGAAATTTGGCACACTCATAGAGGACAGTCGGAAAAGTCACCATAGCAAATTTGGAGTCTCTAACTCAATCCCTCTAGCGCCACCATCAGTCCAAAATTTGACTCATGTTTATGCTAATAACTTTTGAACCATAAGGGCTAGAAACAAAATTCTTTTTTCCTCTGATTCCTTGGCTCAAGACGATTCGATTGCACCCTATGACGTCATTTTCCGTCATAAAAATTTTCCCGCCATTTTTATTTTTCCGAAAAACCTACTTTTACGAACTCGTCCTAGACGGTTCATCCGATTTGCACGAAAATTGAACCAGATCATCTTCAGACCATGCTGACAAAAAATCTTGCAAATCAAGTTGATTCGTCAAATCATTTGCGATAAACGCGCAAACAAATTTTATGTAGCGGTTGCAAAAACACACTTAAGGCAATATCTCCGCAACGCTTTATCGTGTTCAAACCAAACTTGGTACATGTCATCACAAGCATGACTTGAGGCAACATACAGCGTTTCGGCGCAGCGCCACCTACTGGTCCGGAGATACGAAAAATTGCTATTTTTGCTTATAACTTCTGAACTGTTTGTCCAAAAATCATAAAAGTGGTCTCGTTACATTCAGGACGGCATGCCGAGTCGTCTGATATTTAATTTTACCATATCGGCCATTTTGGCTGTCGGCCATTTTGAATTATGTGCTAAAATGCTGTATTTTATGAACACATTAACGGATTGTTACGAAACTCGGTTTGGGTCATCAACACGGTGCCCTGAATGAGCCCAAGAAGTTTCGAAACAGCGCCACCTAGTGGAGAATTTTTTTTTTCAAATGCTTATAACTTTAGGTGAGATTGACTTATTTTCATGAGAGTAACTTTTTTTGTCTCCTGAATCCTCGCCGAGTCCAACGATACCAGACTTGCCAGGTTTCGGCGTATTATTTGTGCAGCGTAGTAATTTAGCACTTTAAAAACATTAGCTGATATCTTCGAAACCGCTAGTCCGATCGAGACGAAACCAGCATCAGAAGTTTGAAAACATAGGTCGATAGCCACATGCTAATGCCCAAATGTCAAAATATTGATAGTAAGGGGGTGTAAAATCCAATCAAAGTCAGGTGTCAGTCATTTTTCATGTGTTTTTTCATAGAAATGTATATAACTCCAAAACTAAACAAGATATTTTCACCAAAATTGACACAGACATGTATGGGCTCACTCCGAGGACACATAAAAAAAATTATAGGATTGTGCCACTTGGTGGCGCTATAATAGAACAAAACATGAAATTCCCATTGACTACAATGCAGTTTTATGATATAAAATGCTATGCTTCACAAATGAATTGGTGTATCATTACGAAACTTGAAATTGGCCATCAGCACCATGCCTTTAAGCTGCTTAAACGGTTTCAAAACAGCACCGCCATGTGGTCCATACTTATAATGAAAAGGCCTCTTGAGGCTATATCTCTGCAATTACATATTGACACTATATTGACACTCTGCTTTGATATATTGACACCAATCTTTGCATGTGTCATTGTTCCCTTATTCTGACCACACCACATCAATTTCGTAACTGTGCCACCTATTGGTTGAAAGTGATAAATCATTAAATCATTATTATTGACTGTATTTATCATTTTACAGCTATTTTGCCTAAAATCACCTTAATAGGTCTTTAATTGCTCATTGCTGACGTTGATCTGACATTGCCAGCATTTTTGGCATGTCTTGTCTTCTTCTTTGCGCTTGGCCCCGGTATTGCTGCTTGCAGCTATATTTAGGGGCCAAGCACCAAAGGTGCGAAGGCACCTATTGAAACCGTTCCCGTTCTTATTATTATTATTCATCTTCTTCTTCTTCTTCTTCTTCTTCCGCCACAAAGTCTATAGCAGCCCATAGAACCGTATGGTAAAAAGTTGTGAAATTTGGCACACTAATAGAGGACAGTCTGAAATGTCACCGTAGCAAATTTGGAGTCTCAAACTCAATCCCTCTAGCGCCACCATCAGTCCAAAATTTGACTCATGTTTATGCTAATAACTTTTGAACCATAAGGGCTAGAAACAAAATTCTTTTTTCCTCTGATTCCTTGGCTCAAGACGATTCGATTGCACCATATGACGTCATTTTCCGTCATAATAATTTTCCCGCCATTTTGAATTTTCCGAAAAACCTACTTTTGCGAACTCGTCCTAGACGGTTCATCTGATTTGTACGAAAATTGAGCCAGATTATCTTCAGACCATGCTGACAAAAAATCTTGCAAATCAAGTTGATTCGTCAAATCGTTTTTGATAAACGTGAACACAAATTTTGCGTAGCGGTTGCAAAAACACTCATAAGGCAATATCTCCGCAATGCTTTATCGTATTCAAACCAATCTTGGTACATGTCATCACAAGCATGACCTGAGGCAATATGCAGCGTTTCGGCCCAGCGCCACCTACTGGTCCGGAGATACAAAAAATGGCTATTTTTGCTTATAACTTTTGAACCGTTTGTCCAAAAATCATAAAAGTAGTCTGGTTAGATTCAAGACGGCATGCCGTGCCGTTTGATATTCAATTTTACCATATCGGCCATTTTGGCTCTCGGCCATTTTGAATTATGTGCTAAAATGCTATATTTTACAAACTCATTAGTCTATCGTTATGAAACTTGGTATGTGTCTTCCGCACCATGCTTTGAAGGTACTCAAAAAGTGTTGGGGCAGTGCCACCTTGTGGTCAAAGGTTATAACAAAATTTACAAAAATGCTAATAACTTTTGATTAAATTAGCTTAGTTTAATGAAACTGGTCATAATACATTCATTGGCTCATACTTATTCAATTGCACCCTATGACGTCATTTTCGGTCATGATAATTTCCCCGCCATTTTTAATTTTCCAAAAAAACTACTTTTGCGAACTCGTCCTAGACGGTTTGTCCGATTTGCACAGAAATTGAACCATATCATCTTCAGACCATGCTGACAAAAAATCTTGCAAATCAAGTTGATTTGTCTAATCGTTTTTGATAAACGCGCACACAAATTTTGCGTAGCGGTTGCAAAAACACTCATAAGGCAATATCTCCGCAATGCTTTATCGTATTCAAACCAATCTTGGTACATGTCATCACAAGCATGACCTGAGGCAACATGCTGCGTTTCGGCGCAGTGCCACCTACTGGTCCGGAGATACAAAGAATGGATATTTTTGCTTTTATAATTTTTTTAACCGTTTGTCCAAAAATCATAAAAGTTGTCTCGTTAGATTCAGGACGGCATGCCGAGTCGTCTGATATTCAATTTTACCATATCGGCCATTTTGGCTGTCGGCCATTTTGAATTATGTGCTAAAATACAAACGCATTAGTCTATCGTTATGAAATGTGGTATGTCTTCCGCACCATGCTTTGAAGGTACTCAAAAAGTTTTGGGGCAGTGCCACCTTGTGGTCAAAGGTTATAACAAAATTTACAAAAATGCTAATAACTTTTGATTAAATTAGCCTAGTTTAATGAAACTGGTCATAATACATTTATTGGCTTATGCCGAGAATATAGATACTAATTTTACCATATTTGGTCAAACATACTGTCCTCAATATTCTTATTTGATCAAAACCAACTTTTTCAAACTCATCCTAGACCGTTTGTCATATTTCTACCAAAATCAAATCGTATCATCTTCAGACTGTGTCAACAAAAAGTTAGGGATTTTGCATCAATAGATGAAACCGTTTTTGTAAACCGCAGCGACGAAGTTGAGGCATGATGCCAAAATGACTCTTGAGGCTGTATCTCTGCAATGCTTTGACATATTGGCATCAAACTTTGCATGTGTCATTGTTCCCTTATTCTGACCACACCACATACATTTCGTAACTGTGCCACCTATTGGTCAAAAGTGATAAACCATTAACTTATATTATCAGTGACTCTATATATGATATTTCAGCCATTTTGCCTAATCTTCTTAAACTGTATAATTGTTCATTGTTGCAGTTGGTCTGACACTCTCAGACTACAAAGCATTTTTCAGCCTTTTGCCTAAAATTATCTTAAAATGTGATTAATTGCTCATTGCTGCAGTTGATCTGACACTGCCAGCCATTTTGGCATGTCATGTCTTCTTCTTTGCGCTTGGCCCCGGTATTGCTGCTTGCAGCTATATTTCATCTTCTTCTTCTTCTTCTTCTTCCGCCACGAAGTCTATGGCAGCCCATAGAACCGTATGGTAAAAAGTTGTGAAATTTGGCACACTAATAGAGGACAGTCTGAAATGTCACCGTAGCAAATTTGGAGTCTCTAACTCAATCCCTCTAGCGCCACCATCAGTCCAAAATTTGACTCATGTTTATGCTAATAACTTTTGAACCATAAGGGCTAGAAACAAAATTCCTTTTTTCTCCGATTCCTTGGCTCAAGACGATTCGATTGCACCCTATGACGTCATTTTCCGTCATAATAATTTTCCCGCCATTTTGAATTTTCCGAAAAACCTACTTTTGCGAACTCGTCCTAGACGGTTCATCCGATTTGTACGAAAATTTAACCAGATTATCTTCAGACCATGCTGACAAAAAATCTTGCAAATCAAGTTGATTCGTCAAATCGTTTTTGATAAACGCGCACACAAATTTTACGCAGCGGTTGCAAAAACCCACTTAAGGCTATATCTCCGAAACGCTTTATCGTATTCAAACCAATCTTGGTACGTGTCATCACAAGCATGACCTGAGGCAACATGCAGCGTTTCGGCCCAGCGCCACCTACTGGTCCGGAGATACAAGAAATGGCTATTTTTGCTTATAACTTTTGAACCGTTTGTCCAAAAATCATAAAAGTAGTCTCGTTAGATTCAGGACGGCATGCCGTGTCGTTTGATATTCAATTTTACCATATCGGCCATTTTGGCTCTCGGCCATTTTGAATTATGTGCTAAAATGCTATATTTTACAAACTCATTAGTCTATCGTTATGAAACTTGGTATGTGTCTTCCGCACCATGCTTTGAAGGTACTCAAAAAGTGTTGGGGCAGTGCCACCTTGTGGTCAAAGGTTATAACAAAATTTACAAAAATGCTAATAACTTTTGATTAAATTAGCTTAGTTTAATGAAACTGGTCATAATACATTCATTGGCTCATACCGATTCAATTGCACCCTATGACGTCATTTTCGGTCATGATAATTTCCCCGCCATTTTTAATTTTCCAAAAAACCTACTTTTGCGAACTCGTCCTAGACGGTTTGTCCGATTTGCACAGAAATTGAACCATATCATCTTCAGACCATGCTGACAAAAAATCTTGCAAATCAAGTTGATTTGTCTAATCGTTTTTGATAAACGCGCACACAAATTTTGCGTAGCGGTTGCAAAAACACTCATAAGGCAATATCTCCGCAATGCTTTATCGTATTAAAACCAATCTTGGTACATGTCATCACAAGCATGACTTGAGGCAACATGCTGCGTTTCGGCGCAGTGCCACCTACTGGTCCGGAGATACAAAGAATGGATATTTTTGCTTTTATAATTTTTTTAACCGTTTGTCCAAAAATCATAAAAGTTGTCTCGTTAGATTCAGGACGCCATGCCGAGTCGTCTGATATTCAATTTTACCATATCGGCCATTTTGGCTGTCGGCCATTTTGAATTATGTGCTAAAATACAAACGCATTAGTCTATCGTTATGAAATGTGGTATGTCTTCCGCACCATGCTTTGAAGGTACTCAAAAAGTTTTGGGGCAGTGCCACCTTGTGGTCAAAGGTTATAACAAAATTTACAAAAATGCTAATAACTTTTGATTAAATTAGCCTAGTTTAATGAAACTGGTCATAATACATTTATTGGCTTATGCCGAGAATATAGATACTAATTTTACCATATTTGGTCAAACATACTGTCCTCAATATTCTTATTTGATCAAAACCAACTTTTTCAAACTCATCCTAGACCGTTTGTCCAATTTCTACCAAAATCAAATCGTATCATCTTCAGACTGTGTCAACAAAAAGTTAGGGATTTTGCATCAATAGATGAAACCGTTTTTGTAAACCGCAGCGACGAAGTTGAGGCATGATGCCAAAATGACTCTTGAGGCTGTATCTCTGCAATGCTTTGACATATTGGCATCAAACTTTGCATGTGTCATTGTTCCCTTATTCTGACCACACCACATACATTTCGTAACTGTGCCACCCATTGGTCAAAAGTGATAAACCATTAACTCATATTATCAGTGACTCTATATATGATATTTCAGCCATTTTGCCTAATCTTCTTAAACTGTATAATTGTTCATTGTTGCAGTTGGTCTGACACTCTCAGACTACAAAGCATTTTTAAGCCTTTTGCCTAAAATTAT
Organism: Gobio occitaniae; assembly: GCA_033150135.1. Taxonomy (NCBI): domain Eukaryota; kingdom Metazoa; phylum Chordata; class Actinopteri; order Cypriniformes; family Gobionidae; genus Gobio; species Gobio occitaniae. The sequence continues at coordinate 115,119 of JARQWZ010003885.1, forward strand.
CTTAAAATGTGATTAATTGCTCATTGCCGCAGTTGATCTGACACTGCCAGCCATTTGGCATGTCATGTCTTCTTTTTTGCGCTTGGCCCCGGTATTGCTGCTTGCAGCTATATTTAGGGGCCAAGCACCGAAGGTGCGAAGGCACCTATTGAAACCGTTCCCGTTCTTATTATTATTATTCATCTTCTTCTTCTTCCGCCACGAAGTCTATGGCAGCCCATAGAACCGTATGGTAAAAAGTTGTGAAATTTGGCACACTCATAGAGGACAGTCGGAAAAGTCACCATAGCAAATTTGGAGTCTCTAACTCAATCCCTCTAGCGCCACCATCAGTCCAAAATTTGACTCATGTTTATGCTAATAACTTTTGAACCATAAGGGCTAGAAACAAAATTCTTTTTTCCTCTGATTCCTTGGCTCAAGACGATTCGATTGCACCATATGACGTCATTTTCCGTCATAAAAACTTTCCCGCCATTTTTAATTATCCGAAAAACCTACTTTTACGAACTTGTCCTAGACGGCTCATCCGATTTGCACGAAAATTGAACCAGATCATCTTCAGACCATGCTGACAAAATATCTTGCAAAACAAGTTGATTCGTCAAATCATTTGCGATAAACGCGCAAACAAATTTTACGTAGCGGTTGCAAAAACACACTTAAGGCAATATCTCCGCAACGCTTTATCGTATTCAAACCAAACTTGGTACATGTCATCACAAGCATGACTTGAGGCAACATACAGCGTTTCGGCGCAGCGCCACCTACTGGTCCAGAGATACAAAAAATTGCTATTTTTGCTTATAACTTCTGGACTGTTTGTCCAAAAATCATAAAAGTGGTCTCGTTACATTCAGGACGGCATGCCGAGTCGTCTGATATTCAATTTTACCATATCGGCCATTTTGGCTGTCGGCCATTTTGAATTATGTGCTAAAATGCTGTATTTTATGAACACATGAACGGATTGTTACGAAACTCGGTTTGGGTCATCAACACGGTGCCTTGAATGAGCCCAAGAAGTTTCGAAACAGCGCCACCTAGTGGAGAATTTTTTTTCTTCAAATGCTTATAACTTTAGGTGAGATTGACTTATTTTCATGAGAGTAACTTTTTTTGTCTCCTGAATCCTCGCCGAGTCCAACGATACCAGACTTGCCAGGTTTCGGCGTATTATTTGTGCAGCGTTGTAATTTAGCACTTTAAAAACATTAGCTGATATCTTCGAAACAGCTAGTCCGATCGAGACGAAACCAGCATCAGAAGTTCGGAAACATAGGTCGATATCTTTACGCTAATGCCCAAATGTCAAAATATTGATAGTAAGGGGGTGTAAAATCCAATCAAAGTCAGGTGTCAGTCATTTTTCATGTGTTTTTTCATAGAAATGTATATAACTCCAAAACTAAACAAGATATTTTCACCAAAATTGACACAGACATGTATGGGCTCACTCCGAGGACACATAAAAAAAATGATAGGATTGTGCCACTTGGTGGCGCTATAATAGAACAAAACATGAAATTCCCATTGACTACAATGCAGTTTTATGATATAAAATGCTATGCTTCACAAATGAATTGGTGTATCATTACTAAACTTGAAATTGGCCATCAGCACCATGCCTTTAAGCTGCTTAAACGGTTTCAAAACAGCACCGCCATGTGGTCCATACTTATAATGAAAAGGCCTCTTGAGGCTATATCTCTGCAATGACATATTGACACTATATTGACACTCTGCTTTGATATATTGACACCAATCTTTGCATGTGTCATTGTTCCCTTATTCTGACCACACCACATCAATTTCGTAACTGTGCCAACTATTGGTTGAAAGTGATAAATCATTAAATCATTATTATTGACTGTATTTATCATTTTACAGCTATTTTGCCTAAAATCACCTTAATAGGTCTTTAATTGCTCATTGCTGCCGTTGATCTGACATTGCCAGCATTTTTGGCATGTCTTGTCTTCTTCTTTGCGCTTGGCCCCGGTATTGCTGCTTGCAGCTATATTTCATCTTCTTCTTCTTCTTCCGCCACGAAGTCTATGGCAGCCCATAGAACCGTATGGTAAAAAGTTGTGAAATTTGGCACACTAATAGAGGACAGTCTGAAATGTCACCGTAGCAAATTTGGAGTCTCAAACTCAATCCCTCTAGCGCCACCATCAGTCCAAAATTTGACTCATGTTTATGCTAATAACTTTTGAACCATAAGGGCTAGAAACAAAATTCTTTTTTCCTCTGAATCCTTGGCTCAAGACGATTCGATTGCACCATATGACGTCATTTTCCGTCATAATAATTTTCCCGCCATTTTGAATTTTCCGAAAAACCTACTTTTGCGAACTCGTCCTAGACGGTTCATCCGATTTGTACGAAAATTGAACCAGATTATCTTCAGACCATGCTGACAAAAAATCTTGCAAATCAAGTTGATTCGTTAAATCGTTTTTGATAAACGCGCACACAAATTTTACGTAGCGGTTGCAAAAACCCACTTAAGGCTATATCTCCGAAACGCTTTATCGTATTCAAACCAATCTTGGTACGTGTCATCACAAGCATGACCTGAGGCAATATGCAGCGTTCCGGCCCAGCGCCACCTACTGGTCCGGAGATACAAAAAATGGCTATTTTTTGCTTTTAACTTTTGAACCGTTTGTCCAAAAATCATAAAAGTAGTCTGGTTAGATTCAGGACGGCATGCCGTGCCGTTTGATATTCAATTTTACCATATCGGCCATTTTGGCTCTCGGCCATTTTGAATTATGTGCTAAAATGCTATATTTTACAAACTCATTAGTCTATCGTTATGAAACTTGGTATGTGTCTTCCGCACCATGCTTTGAAGGTACTCAAAAAGTGTTGGGGCAGTGCCACCTTGTGGTCAAAGGTTATAACAAAATTTACAAAAATGCTAATAACTTTTGATTAAATTAGCTTAGTTTAATGAAACTGGTCATAATACATTCATTGGCTCATACTTATTCAATTGCACCCTATGACGTCATTTTCGGTCATGATAATTTCCCCGCCATTTTTAATTTTCCAAAAAACCTACTTTTGCGAACTCGTCCTAGACGGTTTGTCCGATTTGCACAGAAATTGAACCATATCATCTTCAGACCATGCTGACAAAAAATCTTGCAAATCAAGTTGATTTGTCTAATCGTTTTTGATAAACGCGCACACAAATTTTGCGTAGCGGTTGCAAAAACACTCATAAGGCAATATCTCCGCAATGCTTTATCGTATTAAAACCAATCTTGGTACATGTCATCACAAGCATGACTTGAGGCAACATGCTGCGTTTCGGCGCAGTGCCACCTACTGGTCCGGAGATACAAAGAATGGATATTTTTGCTTTTATAATTTTTTTAACCGTTTGTCCAAAAATCATAAAAGTTGTCTCGTTAGATTCAGGACGCCATGCCGAGTCGTCTGATATTCAATTTTACCATATCGGCCATTTTGGCTGTCGGCCATTTTGAATTATGTGCTAAAATACAAACGCATTAGTCTATCGTTATGAAATGTGGTATGTCTTCCGCACCATGCTTTGAAGGTACTCAAAAAGTTTTGGGGCAGTGCCACCTTGTGGTCAAAGGTTATAACAAAATTTACAAAAATGCTAATAACTTTTGATTAAATTAGCCTAGTTTAATGAAACTGGTCATAATACATTTATTGGCTTATGCCGAGAATATAGATACTAATTTTACCATATTTGGTCAAACATACTGTCCTCAATATTCTTATTTGATCAAAACCAACTTTTTCAAACTCATCCTAGACCGTTTGTCCAATTTCTACCAAAATCAAATCGTATCATCTTCAGACTGTGTCAACAAAAAGTTAGGGATTTTGCATCAATAGATGAAACCGTTTTTGTAAACCGCAGCGACGAAGTTGAGGCATGATGCCAAAATGACTCTTGAGGCTGTATCTCTGCAATGCTTTGACATATTGGCATCAAACTTTGCATGTGTCATTGTTCCCTTATTCTGACCACACCACATACATTTCGTAACTGTGCCACCTATTGGTCAAAAGTGATAAACCATTAACTTATATTATCAGTGACTCTATATATGATATTTCAGCCATTTTGCCTAATCTTCTTAAACTGTATAATTGTTCATTGTTGCAGTTGGTCTGACACTCTCAGACTACAAAGCATTTTTCAGCCTTTTGCCTAAAATTATCTTAAAATGTGATTAATTGCTCATTGCTGCAGTTGATCTGACACTGCCAGCCATTTTGGCATGTCATGTCTTCTTTTTGCGCTTGGCCCCGGTATTGCTGCTTGCAGCTATATTTATTATTTATTTTTTTTACATGTTATGGCTGTAGAGGTCCGTATTTAACCTATTGAACTTGATTTTGTCCCAAGAGTCCTTAAACACAAACTTACTAAACATACCCATTGACTTCCCTTCTGATTACCATTACTAGCCAAACGTTCCACAAATGGTTTTTAATTTATTATTATTTAATTATTTTTTTTTTTTACATATTATGGCTGTACAGAAGTCCATATCTGACCAACTGAACATATTTTTGGCCCAAGAGTCCTGAAAACTAACTTACTATACACACTCATTGACGTCCCTTCTGATTCCAAATACTAGCGAAAAGTTCCACAAAATGTTTTTTTTTTTTTGCTTTATTTTATTTTATTATTTTACACATGTTATGTCTGTACAGAAGTCCATATTTGACCTAATGAACATGTTTTTGGCCCAAGAGTCCTTAAACACTAACTTACTATACATACTCTTTGCATTCTCTTCTGATTCCCATGACTAGCCAAAAGTTCCACAAAAGGTTTTTTTAATGTAATTTCTTTTTTTTTTTTTACATTTTATGGCTGTACAGAAGTCCATATCTGACCAACTGAACATATTTTTGGCCCAAGAGTCCTGAAAACTTACTTACTATACATACTCATTGACTTCCCTTCTGATTCCAATTACTAGCAAAAATGTTCTACACAATGTTGTTGTATTTTGTGTTTTTTTTTTGTTTTTTACGTTTTATGGCTATGCAGAGTCCATATCTGACTAACTAAACATATTTTTGGCCCAAGAGTCCTGAAAACTTACTTATTATACTTACTCTTTGACTTCCCTTCTGATTCCAAATACTAGTGAAAAGTTCCACAAAATGTTTTTTTTTTTTTTGCTTTATTTTATTTTTTTATTTTATACATGTTAAGTCTGTACAGAAGTCCATATTTGACCTACTGAACATGTTTTTGGCCCAAGAGTCCTTAAACACTAACTTACTATACATACTCTTTGATTTCTCTTCTGATTCCCATTACTGGCCAAAAGTTCCACAAAAGGTTTTTTAATGTCATTTTTTTTTACATGTTATGGCTGTACAGAAGTTCATATCTGACCAACTGAACATATTTTTGGCCCAAGAGTCCTGAAAACTTACTTGCCATACATACTCATTGACTTTCCTTCTGAATCCAAATACTAGTGAAAAGTTCAACAAAAGGTTTTTTTTTATATATATGTTATGTCTTTACAGAAGTCCATATTTGACCTACTGAACATATTTTTGGCCCAAGAGTCCTTAAACACAAACTTACTAAACAGACCCATTGACTTCCCTTCTGATTCCAATTACTAGCGAAAAGTTTCAGCAATTTATGATTTTATTTATTTATTCATTTATTTTACATGTTATGGCTATATAGAAGTCCATGACTTACCTACTGAACATATTTCTTGGCCCAAGAGTCCTGGAAACTAACTTACTATACATACTCATGGACTTCCCTTCTGATTCCAAATACTAGTGAAAAGTTCCACAAAAAGTTTTTTTGTTATTTTATTTTATTTTTTACATATTATGGCTGTAGAGGTCCGTATTTAACCTACTGAAATTTTGTCCCAAGAGTCCTTAAACACAAACTTACTAAACATACCCATTGACTTCCCTTTTGATTACCATTACTAGCCAAAAGTTCCACAAATGGTTTTTAATTTATTATTATTAAAAAAAAATTATTTATTTTTTTACATATTATGGCTGTACAGAAGTCCATATCTGACCAACTGAACATATTTTTGGCCCAAGAGTCCTGAAAACTAACTTACTATACATACTCATTGACTTCCCTTCTGATTCCAAATACTAGTGAAAAGTTCAACAAAAGGTTTTTTTTATTTATTTTATATGTTATGTCTTTACAGAAGTCCATATTTGACCTACTGAACATATTTTTGGCCCACGAGTCCTTAAACACAAACTTACTAAACAGACCCATTGACTTCCCTTCTGATTCCCATTACTAGCCAAAAGTTCTGCAAAAGGTTTTTAATTTATTATAATTATTATTATTATTATTTTTTTTTTACATATTATGGTTGTACATAAGTCCATATTTGAACAACTGAACATATTTTTGGCCCAAGAGTCCTGAAAACTAACTTACTATACATACTCATTGACTTCCCTTCTGATTTCAAATAATAGTGAAAAGTTCCACAAAACATTTTTTTTAACATATTATGGCTGTATAAATGTCCATATCTGAACAACTGAACATATTTTTGGCCCAAGAGTCCTTAAACACTAACTTACTATACATACTAATTGACTGCCCTTCTGATTCCAATTTCTAGCCAAAAGTTCAACCGAAGGGTTTATTATTATTTATTTTTTTACATGTTATGGCTGTAGAGGTCCGTATTTAACCTATTGAACTTGATTTTGTCCCAAGAGTCCTTAAACACAAACTTACTAAACATACCCATTGACTTCCCTTCTGATTACCATTACTAGCCAAAAGTTCCACAAATGGTTTTTAATTTATTATTATTTAAAAAAATGTTTTTTAACATATTATGGCTGTACAGAAGTCCATATCTGACCAACTGAACATATTTTTGGCCCAAGAGTCCTGAAAACTAACTTACTATACACACTCATTGACGTCCCTTCTGATTCCAAATACTAGCGAAAAGTTCCACAAAATGTTTTTTTTATTTTTTGCTTTATTTTATTTTATTATTTTATACATGTTATGTCTGTACAGAAGTCCATATTTGACCTAATGAACATGTTTTTGGCCCAAGAGTCCTTAAACACTAACTTACTATACATACTCTTTGCATTCTCTTCTGATTCCCATTACTAGCCAAAAGTTCCACAAAAGGTTTTTTAATGTAATTTCTTTTTTTTTACATTTTATGGCTGTACAGAAGTCCATATCTGACCAACTGAACATATTTTTTGGCCCAAGAGTCCTTAAAAACTAACTTACTATAAATACTCATTGACTTGCCTTCTGATTCCCATTACTAGCGAAAAGTTCTACAAAATGTTTTTTTTTTTTTTTTTTAATGTTATGGCTCTACAGAAGTCCATATCTTAACTACTGGACATGTTCTTTGGCACAAGAGTCCTGAAAACTTACTTACTATACATACTCATTGACGTCCCTTTTGATTCCAATTACTAGCGAAAAGTTCCACCAATTTATGATTTTATTTATTTATTCAGTTATTTTAAATGTTATGGCTGTATAGAAGTCCATATCTTACCTACTGAACATATTTTTTGGCCCAAGAGTCCTTAAACACTAATTTGCTATACATACTCATCGACTTCCCTTCTGATTCCGATTACTAGCGAAAAGTTCAACAAAATGTTTTTTTTTTTTTTTTTTAACATGGTATGGCTCTACAGAAGTCCATATCTTAACTACTGAACATATTCTTTGGCACGAGAGTCCTAAAAACTAACCTACTATACATACTCATTGACTTCCCTTCTGATTCCAAATACTAGCGAAAAGTTCCACAAAATGTTTTTTTTTGTTGCTTTATTTTATTTTATTATTTTATACATGTTATGTCTGTACAGAAGTCCATATTTGACCTACTGAACATGTTTTTTGGCCCAAGAGTCCTTAAACACTAACTTACTATACATACTCTTTGCATTCTCTTCTGATTCCCATTACTAGCCAAAAGTTCCACAAAAGGTTTTTTAATGTAATTTCTTTTTTTTACATTTTATGGCTGTACAGAAGTCCATATCTGACCAACTGAACATATTTTTGGCCCAAGAGTCCTGAAAGCTTATTTACTTTACATACTTTTTGATTTCTCTTCTGATTCCAATTACAAGTGAAAAGTTCCACCAATTTATGATTTTATTTATTTATTCATTTTTTTGACATGTTATGGCTGTATAGAAGTCCATGTCTTACCTACTGAACATATTTCTTGGCATTTTATGGCTGAAAAGAAGTCCATATTTGAACAACTGAACATATTTTTGGCCAAAGAGACCTGAAAACTTACTTACTATACATACTCATTGACTTCCCTTCTGATTCCGATTACTAGCGAAAAGTTCAACAAAATGTTTTTTGTTTTTTTTTTAACATGGTATGGCTCTACAGAAGTCCATATCTTAACTACTGAACATATTCTTTGGCACAAGAGTCCTAAAAACTAACCTACTATACATACTCATTGACTTCCCTTCTGATTCCAAATACTAGCGAAAAGTTCCACAAAATGTTTTTTTTTTTTGCTTTATTTTATTTTATTATTTTATACATGTTATGTCTGTACAGAAGTCCATATTTGACCTACTGAACATGTTTTTTGGCCCAAGAGTCCTTAAACACTAACTTACTATACATACTCTTTGCATTCTCTTCTGATTCCCATTACTAGCCAAAAGTTCCACAAAAGGTTTTTTAATGTAATTTCTTTTTTTTACATTTTATGGCTGTACAGAAGTCCATATCTGACCAACTGAACATATTTTTGGCCCAAGAGTCCTGAAAACTTACTTACTATACATACTCATTGACTTCCCTTCTGATTCCAAATACTAGCGAAAAGTTCCACAAAATGTTTTTTTTTGTGCTTTATTTAATTTTTTTTATACATGTTATTATATCTGTACAGAAGTCCATATTTGACCAACTGAACATAATTTTGGCCCAAGAGAGTACGCTGGGACGGGGTTCGTCTGTTGCTAATAGCCCCGTTCTGGCCGGGCCGAGTATGGCTTTCGGGCATTGTTTCCCTTCTAGAGGGTTCCCCGTGGGAGATTCCCATCACGAGGGACCTTCTCTCCCAGGTGTCGTGGTCGATTCTGCACCCGAGGCCGGAGTTATGGAAACTGTGGGCCTGGCCCCTGAGGGGGATCAGTTCACAGACTCAGGTCTCTCTGCCGAGGTAGTGGAGACCATGTTGCACTCCAGAGCTCCTTCAACGAGGAGGCTGTATGCCCTTAAATGGAGAGTCTTTGTTGCATGGTTCCAACCATTCTCTAAATCCAGTTTACTGCCAAGTCAACTCAGTGCTGGATTTCCTACAAGAGAAGTTCTCTTCGGGTTTATCCCCTTCCACCTTGAAGGTTTACGTGTCGGCAATTTTTGCCTATCACGTTCATCTGGATAGTGCATCGGTGGGGAGACACCCATGGGTTACTCGCTTCCTTCGTGGTACTCTGAGGCTAAGGCCTGCGGCACGCTCGAGGGTGCCGACCTGGGATCTGGCCTTGGTGCTAGAAGGTCTAGCATTTGCCCCCTTTGAGCCGATCGAGGAGGTGCCAGAGAAATTTTTAACACCAAAAACAGTATTTCTCTTGAATATTTCTTCTCTAAAGAGAGTAGGGGATTTGCAAGCATTGTCTGTTGCCCCTTCCTGTCTTGAGTTTGCGCCAGGTATGGTGAAAGTATTCTTGTTTCCAAAAAAAGGATATGTCCCCAAAGTTCCCACGAACGTGGCAGGTCCTATAATGCTGCAGGCCTTCTCTCCGCCTCCCTTTCAGAATTCAGACCAGGAGAAATTAAATCTGCTCTGCCCAGTGAGGGCACTAGATGCTTATGTCCACAGAGCTGCCCTGTGGCGAAAATCTGAGCAACTGTTCGTCTGTTTCGGGTCTCCAAATAAAGGGAAACCCGCATCTAAGCAAACGCTAAGCAAGTGGATAGTCGAGGCTATCTCACTCGCATATGAGTCGGCCGGCCAACCTTCACCACTAAAGGTCCGAGCCCACTCTACTCGGAGTATGGCTGCCTCTTTGGCTCTTCTGTCAGGAGTCTCCCTGCAGGAGGTGTGTGATGCGGCAGGGTGGTCCTCTCCGCACACTTTTGTGAGGTTTTACAACCTAGTTGTAGCCTCTACTCCAGGTTCTCGGGTGCTTGTAGCTTAAATGTGCGCTACGACTTCACATGTACGGGCACTTGAGAATTATGGCGGCGTGGGTATTGAGTTCCCGCAGCGCTTGACGCAGCGCGAGTTCCCTTGAAAGGGAACGTCTCAGGTTACGCATGTAACCATGGTTCCCTGAGAGGGAACGAGACGCTGCGTCGCTTTGCCATACTCCCGGCACGCCTGTGACTGACTTGTTCGACTTTTTCAGAAGCTGACACTGTTTGGTTCAGGGGTGCTTTATAGTTTCCTGGTCGCTGACGTCACCCGCCTATGACGTCCTGTCACGCCATTGGACTGATTTTACGAGTGCTTCATGACGCAAACGCAGAGAAGTTCCCACAGCGCTTGACGCAGCATCTCGTTCCCTCTAAGATATGGACTTCAATAAGGCCATAACATGTAAAATAAATGAATAAATAAATAAATTCATAAATTGGTGGAACTTTTCGCTAGTAATTGGAATCAGAAGGGAAGTCAATGGGTCTGTTTAGTAAGTTTGTGTTTAAGGACTCGTGGGCCAAAAATATGTTCAGTAGGTCAAAAATGGACTTCTGTACAGACATAACATATATAAAATAAATTTAAAAAAAAACTTTTGTTGAACTTTTCGCTAGTAATGGGAATCAGAAGGGAAGTCAATGAGTATGTATAGTAAGTAAGTTTTCAGGACTCTTGGGCCAAAAATATGTTCATTAGGTCAAATATGGATTTCTGTACAGACATAACATGTATAAAAAATAAATAAATAAATAAATAAAGCACAAAAAAAAGACATTTAGTGGATCTTTTCGCTAGTATTTGGAATCAGAAGGGAAGTCAATGAGTATGTAAAGTAAGTAAGTTTTCAGGACTCTTGGGCCAAAAATATGTTCAGTTGGTCAGATATGGACTTCTGTACAGCCATAACATGTAAAAAAAAAAATAAAAAATAAAAAATCATTATGTTGAACTTTTCGCTAGTGTTTGGAATCAGAAGGGAAGTCAATGAGTATGTATAGCAAGTTAGTGTTTAAGGACTGTTGGGCCAAAAAATATGTTCAGTAGGTAAGATATGGACTTCTATACAGCCATAACATGTAAAATAAATGAATAAATAAATAAAATCATTAATTGGTGGAACTTTTCGCTAGTAATTGGAATCAGAAGGGAAGTCAATGGGTCTGTTTAGTAAGTTTGTGTTTAAGGACTCGTGGGCCAAAAATATGTTCAGTAGGTCTAATATGGACTTCTGTACAGACAGCATATATAAAATAAATTAAAAAAAAACCTTTAGTTGAACTTTTCGCTAGTAATGGGAATCAGAAGGGAAGTCAATGATTATGTATAGTAAGTAAGTTTTCAGGACTCTTGGGACAAAATTATGTTCAGTAGGTCAAATATGGACTTCTGTACATTCATAACATGTATTAAAAATTTAAAGAAAATGAAGCAAAAAAACATTTTGTGGAACTTTTCGCTAGTATTTGGAATCAGAAGGGAAGTCAATGAGTATGTATAGTAAGTAGGTTTTCAGGACTCTTGGGCCAAAAATATGTTCAGTAGTTAAGATATGGACTTCTGTAGAGCCATAACATGTTAAAAAAAAAAAAAACTTTTGTTGAACTTTTCGCTAGTATTTGGAATCAGAAGGGAAGTCAAAGAGCATATACAGTAAGTTAGTTTTCAGGACTCTTGGGCCAAAAATATGTTCAGTTGGTCAGATATGGACTTCTGTACAGCCATAATATGTAAATAAAAAAATAAAAAAAATAAAAATTATAATAAATTAAAAACCTTTTGTGGAACTTTTGGCTAGTAATGGGAATCAGAAGGGAAGTCAATGGGTATGTTTAGTAAGTTTGTGTTTAAGGACTCTTGGGACAAAATTAAGTTCAGTAGGTTAAATACGGACCTCTACAGCCATAACATGTAAAAAAATAAATAATAATAAACCCTTTGGTTGAACTTTTGGCTCGTAATTGGAATCAGAAGGGCAGTCAATCAGTATGTATAGTAAGTTAGTGTTTAAGGACTCTTGGGCCAAAAATATGTTCAGTTGTTCAGATATGGACTTCCATACAGCCATAATATGTAAAAAAAAGAAAGAAATAAAAAGAAAAAACTTTTTGTGGAACTTTTCACTAGTATTTGGAATCAGAAGGGAAGTCAATTAGTATTTATAGTAAGTTAGTTTTCAGGACTCTTGGGCCAAAAATATGTTCAGTTGGTCAGATATGGACTCTCTACACCCATAAAATGTAAAAAACAAAAACCATTCCATTTTGTGGAACATTTGGCTAGTAATTGGAATTAGAAGGGAAGTCAATGAGTATGTATAGCAAGTTCCCTTTCAGTCGGTCACGTTCGACGTACGTCGGAACTGACCGACGAATTGGGATCTGTTTTCAGAGACCGACCTACTTCGAGTAATTAAAAACGAGCCAATAAACATTGGCATGCGATCACGCATTCCACGCACCGCCCCGCGTTGCGGGTATAAATAAGGAAGTGGAAGTGCCGCATACCGCTTTCAACTTCGGAGCCGAGCATTCAGCATTCTGGTGTTCCTACGGAGAGTTTTTTCAGCGTTTACGAGCGGAGAGAAGAGAAGTCCTACCTGTTCCGGTCCAGTGTCGGTGTGACGGTGCCTTGCAGCGGTGGTCGCGAGACTCCGAAGAAAACAAACAGCTGTTTCCACAGCTCGCTGGGCGTTTTCTCATTGAGTGCTCACAGCGGGCTTGCACCTTTGAACCGCTGTGAGCCGCGGCCATTTCCCCTGTGTGCCTCGGCACTGTCGGAGCGGTTTTTCTTCTCTCACTGGGTTTGACCCTGCGTCTTTTTCAAGATGTCATTCAAACCGTGTGTTTCTGGATGCCGTCGATTTTCTGTCCCCAGTTCACGGACACGATCGCTGTCTCTCATGTTTGGTCAGCACGCAGAGGCGGCTTTCGTGGATGACTCATGTTCGCACTGCGCGAACATGACCATCGCAGTGCTACGGTCTAGGCTCCAATACCTCAAAAGGGGTGGAGTCCCATTGCGTATCCCCCGATCTAGTGGTCCTCCCGCTGCAAAGCAGAGGGCTGCTACTTTGGCTGATGCCTTTGGTGGAGATCTGAGGGTGACGGTCAGGGCACCCCCGCCCAGTCAACAGGCTGCTCGGGCCCCTCCGCTGCACCGGCGCAGTTCCCGGAAGATCGCGGTGGTCCTTCCCATGGGGGGCCACCCGTTTCTTTCGGGGCTCCAACTGAGGATATGTTGTCGATAGCTGCATCGGGGGACGAGCTAATGGACTCTGGAGATGAGGATTCGGCTGCGTTGCCCCCTTCGGGTGTGGCACCGTTGCCCGAGTCTGATCCAGAGCTCACGGCTATGCTTTCCCGGGCCGCCGCGAGTGTCGGGCTCGAGTGGAACCCTCCACCGTGTCCCGAACCCTCGCGGCTGGACGATTGGTATCTCGGGACGGCCCGTGCTGGTTCTCAGTGCCCCGCCCCAGTGCCTTTCTTTCCGGAAGTGCATCAGGAGCTCACGAAGTCGTGGACGGCGCCCTACAACGCTCGTTCACGATCAGCGAGTTCCTTCGTCCTCACTACCCTCGATGGAGGCGCGGCTAAGGGTTACGTGGAGGTCCCTCCAGTGGAACGGTCGGTTGCGATGCAACTGTGTCCTAAGACCGGCTCGACTGGCGGGGCCATCCGCGTCTCCCCTCCCGGGCGTGTAGGTTCTCGTCCAGCCTAACGGGCAAGACCTACACAGCCTGTGGAGAAGCCGCGTCTTCTCTGCATGCCATGGCGCTCCTGCAGGTCTACCAGGCCAAGGCGCTCAAGGAATTGCACGAGGGTAGTTCCGACCCAGGGGTTATGCAGGAACTGCGTACCGCAACGGACCTCGCCCTCCGGGCGATGAAAGTTGCCGCACACACCCTGGGTCGGGCGATGTCCACTCTGGTGGTCCAGGAACGCCACCTATGGCTGAACCTGGCAGATATGCGTGAGACCGACAAAGTGTGGTTCCTCAACGCCCCTGTCTGTCAGGCCAGCCTCTTCGGCGACGCCATCGAGAGCTTCGCCCAGCAGTTCTCGGTGGCACAGAAGCAGACGGAGGCCATCAAGAACATCCTGCCCCGGCGACCTGCTGCTGCCTCCACCCAGTCGCCGGCTGCACCTCCGCCTGCTCGTCGCCGAGGGCATCCCCCTGCGGCCGCCTCCGCCCCTGCTAAACCCAAGCAGCAGCCTCCACCATTGGGGAAGCAGGGTGCCGGCCGTCAGGGTGCCGCCCAACCCGTGTCGGGGCCTGCTAAGTCGGCAGGCAAGTGCAAGGGCAAGCGGCCCTGACACGGGGAGCCCAGGGAGAAGAGGAGCTGCTCCAGGGGAGGTGGTGTCCGCACCCCTCCTCCCCCCGGAGGAGGACCGGGGGGAGAATGTCAAGACTGGTACCGTAAAAAACATCCTGCCGCTGGCCCTCCGGGGTCCAGCGGTACCCACATTCTCAATAAAAGAGCAGTTTCTTCCCTCCCTGAGCCCCGAGAGGGACAGGTTGGCAGTGCGCGACGCCCTCGGGCCTTGCCACTCCTTTCCTTCCCTCTCACCCCTCGCCAGGGGGCAGCAGAGTTGGCACCGAGGACGCCCCCGGGCCTTCTCACCCACTCTCTGCCCCACCTGGAGTATTCAGACAACACTCCGGGCCGCCTCCGGGCCTCCCGAGTCGGGTCTGAATACTCCACCTCGCTGCCTCACCCCGGGTACGTCTGTGGTGCCGTTGGTCCCGCTAGTTCGGTCTCTGGGGGCCTGGCTAGGTCTCCCCAGGCCGTCTCGCTGGCTCATCCGTACCATCAGACTCGGCTATGCGATTCAATTCGCACGCCGGCCTCCCAAGTACAGGGGCATCCTCTTCACCTCCGTGCGGAGCAGCGATGCCCATGTCTTGCGGTCCGAGATTGATGTCCTGCTGGCGAAGGGCGCAGTCGAGCCGGTTCCTCCTGCCGATATGAGGTCGGGGTTCTACAGCCCCTACTTCATTGTACCCAAGAAAGGGGGTGGGTTAAGACCAATCTTGGACCTGCGCATTCTGAATCGGGCCCTGCACAAGCTTCCGTTCAAAATGTTAACGCAGAAACGCATTTTCCAATGCATCCGTCCTCAAGATTGGTTCGCAGCGATCGACCTGAAGGACGCGTACTTTCATGTCTCTATCCTTCCTCGACACAGACCGTTCCTACGCTTTGCGTTCGAGGGGAGGGCATATCAGTACAAAGTCTTGCCCTTCGGGCTGTCCCTGTCGTCTCGCGTCTTCACGAAGGTCGTCGAGGCAGCCATTGTTCCGCTCAGAGAACGCGGCGTTCGCTTACTCAACTATCTCGACGACTGGCTCATACTCGCCCAGTCTCGGGAGCAGTTGTGCGAACTAAGGGGACATGGTGCTCAGTCACCTCAGCCTGTTGGACTTCGGGTCAACCGAGAGAAGAGCAAACTCTGCCCCGCGCAGAGGATCTCTTATCTCGGTATGGAGCTGAATTCGGTCAGCCGGACAGCGCGCCTCACTCCAGAGCGTGTCCGGTCAGTGTTGAACTGCTTGAATACGTTCAAAGGCAGGACAGCGGTCACACTAAAATTTTTTCAGAGGCTCCTGGGGCATATGGCATCTGCAGCCGCGGTAACGCCGCTCGGATTGCTTCATATGAGACCGCTTCAATGCTGGTTGCACGACCGAGTCCCGAGATGGGCGTGGCAGAGCGGTCAGTACCGGGTCCTAGTTACTCCTTACTGTCGCCAAACCTTCACTCCGTGGTCAGACCCCTCGTATCTCCGGGCCGGAGTGTCCCTAGAACAGGTGTCGAGTCATGCTGTGGTCTTCACAGATGCCTCATCCACGGGCTGGGGGGGGCCACGTACAACGGGCATGCAGTTTCGGGTCTGTGGACGGGGCCCCAACTGCGTTGGCATATCAATTGCCTAGAGTTACTGGCGGTACGTCTTGCCCTGGCCCGGTTCAAGAAACCGCTTCGGGGCAAGCACGTACTGGTCCGTTCGGACAGCACTGCGACCGTTGCGTACATCAACCGTCAGGGTGGTCTACGCTCCCGTTGCATGCTCCGGCTCGCCCGCCATCTCCTCCTGTGGAGTCAGAAGTTTGTGAGGTCACTTCGTGCCATTCACATCCCAGGTGCGCTGAACCAGACAGCCGACGAGCTCTCTCGCCAGTCGACACCTCCGGGCGAATGGCGACTCCACCCCCGGAGCGTCCAGCTGATATGGGACCACTTCGGAGTTGCACAGGTAGACCTGTTCGCTTCTCCGGACTCGACCCATTGCCAGTGGTACTACTCCCTGACCGGAGGTACCTTAGGCATAGATGCACTGGCGTACAGCTGGCCCCGGGACCTACGCAAGAATGCGTTCCCCCCAGTGAGCCTTCTCGCACAGACACTGTGCAAGGTCAGGGAGGACGAGGAGCAGGTCTTGTTAGTTGCGCCCAACTGGCCCAACCGGACCTGGTTCCCAGAACTCCCAGAAGACCTGCTTTCTCAGGGGCGGGGCACTCTATGGCACCCGCGTCCAGACCTCTGGAATCTCCATGTCTGGTCCCTGGACGGGATGCGGAGGTTCTAGGTGGCCTACCACAAGCAGTGGTAGACACCATCGCTTCAGCTAGAGCCCCCTCTACGAGGCGCCTCTACTCTCTGAAGTGGAACCTGTTCGTCGAGTGGTGCTCTTCCCGCCGGGAAGACCCCCGAAAGTGTTCGATTAACGTTGTGCTTTCCTTCCTGCAGGATGGGTTGGATCGAAGGCTGTCTCCCTCCACCCTCAAAGTGTACGTCGCAGCAATAGCGGCGTATCATGATGCAGTAGACGGTAAATCCTTAGGTAAGCACGACTTAATCGTCAGGTTCCTCAGAGGTGCGAGGAGACTAAATCCTCCTCGTTCTACCTCGATACCCTCTTGGGACTTAGCCCTGGTGCTCAGATTTGACCCTTTGCACTCTTTTGAGATAAAAATCCTGTCCATGAAGACAGTTCTCCTGATTGCTTTGGCTTCAATCAAGAGGGTAGGGGACCTGCATGCACTCTCGGTCGACGAATCGTGCCTAGAATTCGGGCCGGCCAACTCTCACGTTGTCCTGAGACCCCGGCCTGGATACGTGCCCAAGGTTTGTTCAAATATGGACTTCTGTACAGCCATAATATGTAAAAAAAGAAAGAAAAAAAAGTTTTTTTTTTTTTTGTGGAACTTTTAACTAGTATTTGGAATCAGAAGGGAAGTCAATGAGTATGTATGGTAAGTTAGTTTTCAGAACTCTTGGGCCAAAATATGTTCAGTTGGTCAGATATGGACTTCTGTACAGCCATAATATGTAAAAAAAAAATAATAATAAAAAAATTATAATAAATTAAAAACCTTTTGTGGAACTTTTGGCTAGTAATGGGAATCAGAAGGGAAGTCAATGGGTATGTTTAGTAAGTTTGTGTTTAAGGACTCTTGGGACAAAATTAAGTTCAGTAGGTTAAATACGGACCTCTAGAGCCATAACATGTAAAAAAATAAATAATAATAAACCCTTTGGTTGAACTTTTGGCTCGTAATTGGAATCAGAAGGGCAGTCAATCAGTATGTATAGTAAGTTAGTGTTTAAGGACTCTTGGGCCAAAAATATGTTCAGTTGTTCAGATATGGACTTCCATACAGCCATAATATGTAAAAAAAATAAAGCAAAAAAAAAAAAAACATTTTTTGTGGAACTTTTCGCTAGTATTTGGAATCAGAAGGGAAGTCAATGAGTATGTATAGTAAGTAAGTTTTCAGGACTCTTGGGCAAAAAATATGTTCAGTTGGTCAGATATGGACTTCTGTACAGCCATAACATGTAAAAAAAAACAAAAAAACATTTTGTTGAACTTTTCGATAGTATTTGGAATCAGAAGGGAAGTCAATGAGTATGTATAGTAAGTTGTACAGTTGTACAGACATAACATGATAAAAAATTTAAAGAAAATAAAGCAAAAA
Source organism: Gobio occitaniae (assembly GCA_033150135.1). NCBI lineage: Eukaryota > Metazoa > Chordata > Actinopteri > Cypriniformes > Gobionidae > Gobio > Gobio occitaniae. The sequence continues at coordinate 133,313 of JARQWZ010003885.1, forward strand.
AAAAAAAAACATTTTGTGGAACTTTTCGCTAGTATTTGGAATCAGAAGGGAAGTCAATGAGTATGTATAGTAAGTAAGTTTTCAGTGACTCTTGGGCAAAAAATATGTTCAGTTGGTCCGATATGGACTTCTGTACAGCCTTAATATTAAAAAAAAATAAAAAAAAATTCATTTTGTTGAACTTTTCGCTAGTATTTGGAATCAGAAGGAAGTCTATGAGTATGTATAGCAAGTTAGTGTTTAAGGACTCTTGGGCCAAAAAATATGTTCAGTAGGTAAGATATGGACTTCTATACAGCCATAACATGTAAAATAAATGAAAAAATAAATAAAATCATTAATTGGTGGAACTTTTCACTAGTATTTGGAATCAGAAGGGAAGTCAATTAGTATTTATAGTAAGTTAGTTTTCAGGACTCTTGGGCCAAAAATATGTTCAGTTGGTCAAATATGGACTTATGTACAGACATAACATGTATCAAAAATTTAAAGAAAATAAAGCAAAAAAAAAAAAAAACGTTTTTTGTGGAACTTTTCGCTAGTATTTGGAATCAGAAGGAAGTCAATGAGTATGTATAGTAAGTAAGTTTTCAGGACTCTTGGGCAAAAAATATGTTCAGTTGGTCAGATATGGACTTCTGTACAGCCATAACATGTAAAAAAAAACAAAAAAACATTTTGTTGAACTTTTCGATAGTATTTGGAATCAGAAGGGAAGTCAATGAGTATGTATAGTAAGTTGTACAGTTGTACAGACATAACATGTATAAAAAATTTAAAGAAAATAAAGCAAAAAAAAAAAAAACATTTTGTGGAACTTTTCGCTAGTATTTGGAATCAGAAGGGAAGTCAATGAGTATGTATAGTAAGTAAGTTTTCAGTGACTCTTGGGCAAAAAATATGTTCAGTTGGTCCGATATGGACTTCTGTACAGCCTTAATATTTAAAAAAAAAAAAAAAAATTCATTTTGTTGAACTTTTCGCTAGTATTTGGAATCAGAAGGGAAGTCTATGAGTATGTATAGCAAGTTAGTGTTTAAGGACTCTTGGGCCAAAAAATATGTTCAGTAGGTAAGATATGGACTTCTATACAGCCATAACATGTAAAATAAATGAAAAAATAAATAAAATCATTAATTGGTGGAACTTTTCGCTAGTAATTGGAATCAGAAGGGAAGTCAATGGGTCTGTTTAGTAAGTTTGTGTTTAAGGACTCGTGGGCCAAAAATATGTTCAGTAGGTGAAATATGGACTTCTGTACAGACAGCATATATAAAATAAATAAATAAAAACCTTTAGTTGAACTTTTCGCTAGTAATGGGAATCAGAAGGGAAGTCAATGATTATGTATAGTAAGTAAGTTTTCAGGACTCTTGGCCAAAATTATGTTCAGTAGGTCAAATATGGACTTCTGTACAGACATAACATGTGTTAAAAATTTAAAGAAAATGAAGCAAAAAAAACATTTTGTGAACTTTTCGCTAGTATTTGGAATCAGAAGGGAAGTCAATGAGTATGTATAGTAAGTAAGTTTTCAGGACTCTTGGGCCATAATTATGTTCAGTAGTTAAGATATGGACTTCTGTAGAGCCATAACATGTTAAAAAAAAAAAAAAACTTGTTGAACTTTTCGCTAGTATTTGGAATCAGAAGGGAAGTCAATGAGTATTTATAGTAAGTTAGTGTTTAAGGACTCTTGGGCCAAAAATATGTTAATTTGTTCAAATATGGACTTCTGTACAGCCATAATATGTAAAAAAAGAAAGAAAAAAAAGATTTTTTTTTTTTGTGGAACTTTTCACTAGTATTTGGAATCAGAAGGGAAGTCAATGAGTATGTATGGTAAGTTAGTTTTCAGGACTCTTGGGCCAAAAATATGTTCAGTTGGTCAGATATGGACTTCTGTACAGCCTTAATATGTAAAAAAAATAATAATAATAATTAAATAATAATAAATTAAAAACCTTTTGTGGAACTTTTGGCTAGTAATGGGAATCAGAAGGGAAGTCAATGGGTATTAGATTAGATTAGATTCAACTTTATTGTCATTACACAAGTACAAGTACAAGGCAACGAAATGCAGTTTAGGTCTAACCAGAAGTGCAATAGCAGCAAGTGCAGGATATACAATGTTTGCATAAGTGCAGGACATGGATATGTACTGAATATATATAAATATATCTATAAATAGAAAGATGGTTATTACTATAAACAGAATTTACAGGTGAATATGTACAGTGAATAATATACAGATGGTTATTACTATAAACAGAATTTACAGGTGAATATGTACAGTGAATAATATACAGATGGTTATTACTATAAACAGAATTTTACAGGTGGATATGTACTATGAATATAATATAATATACAGATGGCTATTACTATAAACAGAATTTTA